>JADLZK010012136.1:0-161806 GCA_015847255.1 Hyparrhenia diplandra
TCACCTCAATCCATCCAATTAATTACCATCATGCTCAAATCTCGTGCTTTGCGGACTCAATCCTTTAAATCTAATCTCGCCAAAACACTTAGTATTGAGAGATTAGTCCCAGGGAGTGCCGCATCAATTAGCCAAAGTTCCAAATTTGAGGATCTCTCGCATGGCCTGGAGCCTTGATGACCTCTTCTAACTTGGAGAGTTGGCTGGCCGCTTGATTTTGATGTCGCAGGCTCTAAGACTTTCCCTCTAGCTTCCGTGATTGCGTAGTAAAACATAGGCCTCCATCTTCTCACTGAATACTAATCTTGTGGAGCTACCTGATGATGAGTACGGAATCACTAAAACACCCTACGAGCGCTTACCGAGCCTGACTGCTATCCAAGTACATGGAGGCAAAATGCACCGAACTAAAGGAAATCCTAGTCGGAGGTCCCTATTTCATCTCTTGGTTGCCCAACCGGGCTAAAAGGGATAAGTAATCCTAGCTGGGAAACCACTTCAAAGCGCCTCAACTAGGCTTTATATCCCGCTTGTGTACTTAGTGTGGAGGGCTTCGCTGAAATCCTCTACATACCATTAAAATAGCTCCATTCAACCTCATAATAACTACTCCCTGGCTGGTAATAGAAGTCGCTTTGGACAAAAGTTTCTGTGGGTGAAACATTAAATATAAATCATCAATAACTTTGTTGTTAGTTTGTAAATATAAAAATTATATGAATAGATTTGTGTTAAAAAATGTTTTGATAAAAAAAGTATACATATACTCGCTACTCATAAATATTTTTATAATAATGGTGAGGAAAGTTATGTTTCCAGGAGACTGCCAAGCCGCTATCCTAAACGAAATTTCTAATATCAAATCGGAGGGACTATTGTTTGCCAAATTGCAATTTATTTGATCTGGTTTCCGCTTGCAAGGCCCAAGGGATCCAAATTTAATGAACCGTTAGGGCTTTTAGTTAATGGCCAGTCTTGGAGTCAACGAACTCCAGCCACAATTGCGCGCTGAATTATAAAAAGGAAGCATGATAGGCGAGACACTATATAAGCAATGTACTCATTAAAGCCAGAAAGAATATTCAAACTTTGATCTTACCGTCTTTTAGTGCCGTATTCAAATGCTGTATTCAAACTTTGATCCAGATTTGGGAGTATATTGTAAGAAATGATGAGTAGGTGCGGATAACTCTCTTGATTGATCCATCCACCGCCAGCTAGCGTTTAATTTCTTCAAAACTGAAGGCCACTGTCGTGTGTGTAAAAAATGAAGCCTATTTATACAAGAAAAAATGTTTTCAATTCATTTGCGTATATATATAAAATAAAAACATTAGGAAAACAAACAAATACATGTCTCATGTTTGCAGCACGCAGATGCATAAATACATCCGTGTCCAACCAGAGTAGCCAAGAAAATGGCGGCCGGTTTCTTTTAAGTTTGAGTTTGATTCACTTCCTGGATACATTAGAAAGCCATATAGCTTCGACGCTTCTCGTGATCAGCTTTATCGAATTTCCATATTGTCACAAACCCGGATCATTTCCGGAGGATGACGCGGGTCGACGCTGCTTTGCCGCCGCCGCGCGGCGCACATGTTGGCGCTTAGGCGCCGTGGAGCGGGCGGGGCGGCAGCGCGGCGCGTGGGGCGCGGTAAATAATCTGCGGTTTTTATGGTATCATTGTAAAAATCACTTCAAAATTTAAACATTTCACCATAAATCTTCAAAACTTGATTTAATTCTCACTTAAACTCAAACCCCCGCTTTTTGAAAACCCCATTCAAACTCTCACCATCTAGAAATAGGAAACCTTGTTTGTTGCTTCAAGCAGCTTCTAAATGAATGCAAGGTAAGTCCTAGATTTAAAATTATGTTTCATGCCGTATGAGAATTAAATTACGTATCTTCTCCGGAATTAGAACTATCGAGACACGTGTGTATCAATAAGTATATATATATATATATATTTTTACTAAGCACAATAAATAAATATCCTTGACAATAAAAGTCATGAGAATAAGATGTGCTTTTGAGTAAGTATGTATATATCTTACACATGAAATAATAGGAATGTGGGGAACATGTGTGTATATACATATATACTCTGCGCTTATACAAGTACCATTGAATAAATATTTTCAAGAATGAAAGTCAAGGGAATAAATGGGTAAAATATGTATAAATATTTATGATATATATATATAAGTATTTACATGAAATAGTGAGGGAAATAAGTAAGGAGGATAAAGGAGAAGAATAGAAAAGGAAAAAGGAGAAATAGAAACCAGTCATGGGCCCATTTTTTCCTTTCTCCCCCGGCCCAGCAGGCCCCTCCCTCTTCTTTCTTTCCCCGGAGGGAACGAATCAAGTTCAACAGCAAGGCCAAATGCCCAACCAGCTCCAACGCCTGTACCAGCTACACGCTTATCCAGACTCCACCGCCCTCGGCCGCCATCTCCCCACCTCCCGCGACGAGCCGTAATTTTAACACCACCGCGATAGTCAGTGGAGGGCCCGCGGCTTCCCGGCCGCATTTGCTGTGGTCACAGAAATGACCGCCACGCACGTGGAAGGCACGCTCTCCCCTTGTCGAGCACCACATCGACAAGCCAGCCTTGCTCCTCGGCTTAACCCCGCATACTCTAATTTACTCCACACGCGGCACTGGACCGCCATGACCGCTACGCCGACAAATCATCCGCCGCCGCCACTTATTGGCGAAGATCTAAGGCATTAACGGCCCCGCTGGCCTTCCGCCAACACCATGCGAGATAGAGATCCCGGCCAATCCCCAGCATGTACCGCACCGTGATCGGATTCACTCACCGTCGCCACATGATCTGGCTAAAATCTCCATTTATCTGGGTAGTAGATGAGGTGACTGACGGGCGCATCCGGCCAGAGCACGCGGGCACGCGAATGCAATGATCGCAGTGAGTGGTTTCAGGGTAACTCCGTCATAAGAAGTTTCCATACGCAGGAGCACCGCACAAGCTTCCTATGTTGAGTACATTGGTAATTTGGACTAAATCTTAACGCCGGGTGCAAGCTCCACTCCAACAAGTAAGTTAACCCCATCGTTTGAGGTTTTGTTATTGCCTTTATTGAGTACATTGAAACTCTGATGACTCATGAGCTGTATCGCTGGAACTAGACTTGAAGCTGACTTTGTGATGATATTGGACCACTTAATCTATGTTTGATCATGGACCTCCTTCCCTCTTTGCCCTCTTATGTCTTATGGATGTCTTTATATGCGTCAGATGTGATATACGTGGTCAATGGGATATATAATGCGTTTTGCGGATTGGAATGGATGTGAAATACGCGGAGAAATATTAAAAGGCGCAGGTCTCATAGAAGGTGGAAAAAGGAAAATAAAAACAGCAATGCCACTCATCTTTAAGCCACGATATATCATTATCAGGAATCATTTCTAAGCAGAAAAGATGGGGAAATCTGCATGTTGGCAGATGGTTTTCCAAAGTTCAGCCGAGAGGGCATAAGGAAGGCGCCAAGAAGCGTACCACCGGTGGTTTCTCGTGATTAGGTTCTCGCAATGTTTTGAGAAAAATAATTTTTACCGAGTTATACAGGCGCTTCGACAAAGAGTTTTGGGAAAACATGTCGGATATTCTTTGCCGAAAGTGTAAAAGTATGGAGGCCTCGGCAAAGATATTTGTAACTGCTTGTTAGTTGTAGCCGCTGCTATCAGTCACTTTTCTTCCGGAGAGGGCTAGCCGCTCGTCACAAATCTTGCCGATGGATCTATACGAGGTGCTCGTGAACTCGCGTTTGCCTACTTAAAATTTACGCGTCGGCCTCCACCGACGGGCGCAGGTTGTTTTCTCCGCCTCGCTAAGAGGAACTCTCTTTGCCATAGTTGGGGCCACTCGCTAAGAAGCAGCTCCTGGTTGTGATGGGCCACTACATAATAGTATGTGAATGCGCACGTGAATAAGATGTCTTGGTTCATCTTCTTGCTGGATTCTCACCTACCTAAATATTTTTCCCCAGTCCGGGCTACTGTTAGGAGGCTGGTGGTAAAACCTACGACAAACCTATTTAATAACTTCCAAAGACTTTGGTATATCCCCCCTATTTAATAAACTTCCATAGATCTTTGTATATCCCTATTTAATAACTTCCGTGACTTGGTCTTGTCACCAAGCTAATCTAGTCTGTCAATATCCCACTCAAAGTTCCTATCGTTGTCCTTCAACAAACCTCTGCCAACAAATTACATCATCTTCCTGCAAAGGTGTTCCACATCATGTTCTTTGCCGCAGCAACGTCCCACCGGAGGTGGTTCTCAAGCACCATAAATTACGAAGTGATGGGGTTACAAATTCCTAACACCTTCCCGTGCTGACACTTCTTTAATCTGACGTTGTACCCAGAACTACCGATGTAAATAAATTCCTAACACCTTCCTTCCTGTATTGACACTTTAATTTTGACGCTAAAAATTCTATAACTATCTCTCGATAAAAAATTCTTCCTATCATTAGTTTCATATATGGCACTAGCTATGGGAAATATTTGTAAGATGACCTATGATACAGATTAAATTACTTAACTTTAGTAGGTACTAATCCTTTAACACCAATCGTAAAAGTGAGGATGTATCCCATTGGCCGTGTAGTAGCTTTCATATATTAGACACAGTTTACAGACACAAAAATTATTTAATCAAATATGTATTCTAAATTTATATAATAAAAGTTTACCACAGCCAATAGATCATGCAACAATTTGAATCCAAAAAGATTTTTATTTTCTTTGTTGGAATTCATCACCGATCGACCAAGCTATAAATATAGGATACTAACAGCAACCTTTGCTGGCAGCTCTATGATGACCTCCAACCGTTTGGAAAAGAAAGCAAGCATTTAGAGTCGACAGGGGGCTCCCTTTGTGATCAGGTCATTCTTATTCTACCATTCGCTCATATACCTTGCTCCTGCATGACAACCCCCCCCTTTCTTGTCTTTTTTCTCCTATTTTGAGAGCATTCCTTCACAGTTCTGTTGTGAAGGCTACGAAACTCGCTTGCTTTTTGTGACCGTTTCAATGTGCGGCTTATTAAGAAAAGACTTTGGTTCCCCATGGTTCTGCTGGCTAGACTTTACATAGCATCGATCAGAAGTGCATGCCTCTCTTGGCTTAGACTAGTCTATAAACGGTAAACTGCTATAGCAACGCCAGCGGTCAAGACCACGACCAGCAAGCGGCAAATCATTAGCAATGCCAACAGCTGCTAACTTGGCAGCGGTGCTTTCAAGGGTAATACTTGCGGCTAGATCACCACCTCCTTTTAGGGGAGCTAATACTTAAGCTTGTGGGTATTTTGGTTTGACACTGTTTCATGCCTAAAAGGCAGCTACACATAGAGCTATGTTTAGGGTCAAAGTAAGACCAAGCTCGTGAGCTCACAGCCATGCAGACTTTTTTCGCCTCTGAACAGCGGTGGTGTTTGTACGGTATGGTAAAATGGCTTTTATAAAATCCAATAAAATCAGCTTAATAATAAAAGCGCTGTGATCTGTGATGATGCCATCAGGGCAGAGCCAGGATGAGCTTCGAGGGGGCTAAATAGTGGAGTGTTAGCAAATCAAGGAGATTTAATGGTAAAATAAAGACTAAGTTACAATGATTAGCACGTAGATTAACCTCACCTGTGGGGCTTTGGCCGGGCAGCCCCACCTGTGGATCGCCCCTAGATGCCGTGTACGAGCTAATGTTTTTCAAATAAAATAAACAAATGTGTGTTTGCACAGTGCAATCTCTCTCCACCGCGATTCAGAGCCCCGACAAGTGAAAAGGAGAGCATAATAAAGAGCCAAAGCAGTCCGCATTGCCCGCGTAGGCCACCCTGGGGCTGCTCTCGGTAAATAACCGCGAGTCCCACCACAGTGGCCCAGCTTCATGCTTTGGCGGTCTCGTGGGCCAGGCCCATCTGGCGTCTTGATAGCACACCGTGAACATGGCGGGTGCCCGGGCTGCATTCCATTCTCTCGGTGGCGGCTGCATCATGAGGGCGGGGAAGGTCATCCTTTAGACGGCTGCTTTCCCAGCCAGTCTCCTCCCCATACCATACCTTTGGTGGGTTGAGGTGGCGAGCTTCGGCTCACTCCACTCCTGTTGGTGATGCGGGGCGGGGGTTCGGGCGCCCGCGACAGAACTCCCCCGCCCCCCCATACACCTTTGCTGTTGAGTGGCCGTATTGCGGGAACGGCCGGCCATGGAGGTAATGCGGGGCCAGGTTAAACTCGCGGCAGCGGCAGCTGCATGTGCCGCCAGCCCGAAAATCTCGAAATCGTCCTCTCACCCGTTTCGCGGCCTTGTTTTAAAATTCTATTTGGGCCCAACAAGGTCTATGCGGCCCACATTGGTGCATCAAACCATACAAATACCAAAATGAAACGCTAGTGGGCTGCAAATTTATTTTCGACTCCTCCGCCCTCTGCTCAAAGCCGCTGCATGCCCTCCTCCCTTCCTTGTGGTCCTCTGCTCTCGATCACTGGTATTGCTTGTGCTGAGCTCTGTACGCGGCTACCAGCTGAGATTGGCCTTCATGGGTAGCAGCCTTCTGATGGCAGTGCAGCACTACAGCAACAGTTAGTCGATCTTTCGATGCGTGCGTGGAATCAAATCAAGATGCTCGTGTGCAGCTACACCATTCTGGAGCTGTGAAGAGTGGCGGTGAGGACAAAGAAGTTTTTTAATTTGTTAACTCAAAAATTCAGCCACCACCGAAATTACCGAGAGTCGGGCGAAATTTCTTTATAGAATTAACATACAAAGTATGTTTTTCTAAAATTTTAGATCTAAATAAAAATATTATTATGATTTATGACTACACAACTATTGAATAGAAGAATATATAATATAAGCAATAGAAAAATATATGTTTTAAATTATATAGCACATGAATTAAATGTATTACAAAATTTCAGAGTTTTCTTTTTCAGCCACCATCGAAATTACCGAATTTCTTGAATTATTTCTGAAATTTCAGCTGAAATTTTGAACTCTGCTGACGACTAATACTTATGCTTGCTGATCAGCGAGAAGGTTCTCCATTCTCCATTAGACATTGAAGGTTTGTTGTTTTGATTCGTTCTACTTGTACAGAACGACGATTTTTAGGAAGATGCATGTTTCAGCTACAGACTGTTTAGCTGAAATGCTTTTAGGAATAAGTTACTGAAGCCCGTTTGGTCCAAAACTCATGTTTCATGATTTAGAAGCGTTTATTTCCGGTCGAAACAAACGTATAAAACTTCGGTAGCAGGAACCCATTCAGCCGCGACTTCGTGACGAAAAAAACATTTGGTGCAATTTTCAGAACGAACGCTGTCCTTTTCAACATTCCAGCGGTACTTCAAATAGTTTATGTATTATTGAAAACTTGTGTTGAATAGTGGCTCAGACAACAAAAATGTTAAATTTCCATTTTTTAGGTTAATTGGCGATTCTCGTTCTTAAATTTCGTTTTTATTCGTAGATCTCTCCAGCAGATAAGTTTCGGGGAACTTCAAATAGTTTATGTAGGAGTATTGAAAACTTGTGTTCAATTGTGGCTCAGACAACAACAATGTTATATTTCCCTTTTTTTATGTTAATTTGCCTAATTTTGTCTGATTTTTGGCGATTCTAGTTCTTACATTTCCTTTTTAAAATTGTTAGATCTCATGATAAGTTTCAGGAGGCAATTTGAATTGGTTTGAACTTTTTTGTACCGAGAAATCCCGAAAATCGTTTCTACCGCTGAGTCGGTATTTTTTCACTAGCGATAGCCTGAACTATGCCGATACGGGCCATACGGCACACCAACCTCATCTTCTCGGCCATGTTCGCGGCGTCGCTGGCGTACCTCATGTGCCGGTGGCGCGAAGATCCTCCTCCACGCCGCTCCACGTCGTCCGGGCTTGCTGAGATGTTCGCCATATTCGGCCTCATCGCCACGCTCATCTACCTGCTCAGCTTCTTCGTCTCGTCCCGAAGCTCCGCCGCCGCTGCGCCACCTCTTCCCAGCAGCAGGTGCTGGATTACCAGTACTGCCGGCCCCCGTGCCCGCTGCTCCAGCAGCCTCGCCGCTGCCGCGGCGCACGAGAAAATGCCGGAGGAGGACGAGAGATCGTCGCCTCGGTCATCGCCGGGAAGATCCGTCGACGTGCTCGAGACCAGGCTCGGCGACTGTCGCCGTGCCGCCGGCATCGGCGCGAGGCCGTGCGGTGGATCACGGGGAGGGAGCTCAACGGCCTCCCGCTCGACGGCTTCGACTACGCCTCCATCCTCGGCCAGTGCTGCGAGCTGCCGGTCGGGTACGTGCAGCTGCCCGTGGGCATCGCCGGCCCGCTCCTGCTCGACGGCCAGGTTCTACGTGCCCATAGCCACCACAGAGGGTGCCTCGTCGCCAGCACCAACCCGGGCTGCAAGGCCATCGCAGGGTCATCGGGCGGCGCCACCAGCGTCGTCCTGCGGGACGGCATGACGCGCGCCCCGTCGCCCACCTCCCCACCGCGTGTCCGCGCAGCCGAGCTCAGGGCATTCCTCGAGGACCCTGCTAATTTTGACACGCTCTCCATGGTCTTCAACAGGTGAATATGAATTCGATTGCTACAAGAATCTTGAGCATGACACGGTTGCTGACTTGTTTGTGAACACCATGAAATGTGAGCAGGTCGAGCAGGTTCGCGAGGCTACAGGGGGGTGCAGTGTGCCATGGCAGGGAAGAACCTGTACATGAGATTCAGCTGCAGCACAGGGGACGCCATGGGGATGAATATGGTCTCAAAGGGCGTGCAGAATGTGCTGGATTTCCTTCAGGATGATTTCCCAGACATGGCTGTCATTAGCATATCAGGTTCGCCTCTCTCTCACACACTTTTTGGGATAAGTTGAATCAGTCACATAGTACTGAACTTTCAGCGCATTCTTCTATCATAAAAAAAACTTAAATTCCTTTTCACATTTTAAGGTAATGGGCACATAGCCGCCCCTCTAAAAAATAATTCATCGATTGCTGTTGTACTTGTCTGCAAAGTGTCTTCTTATTTGAATCCTGACCATGCATACTTTAAGTATGAAAGACCTATTGGCATTTGGCAGTATAAATACCTAGTACACTCTTTGTTCTATAATAATTGGGGAATCTTGAGGACAAAAGGTGCTGAACATTGGATTGTTAAATCTAATTGCACCTCTTTAAATTTAGTTGGTCAGTGAACCGTGTGGCATATGGTATATGAAGTTTAAGTACTCCATCACTTCGCTATGCATTATGATTTCAGGAAGAAAAAAAAGGCTTTGAAAATGTTTTTTTCAGACAAGATTTCAAACAAAAATTGTGTATATAACAATGAAGATTTCAAACTGAAACACCAGTGCTTCTTTTAAAAAGTAGCAGCAACGTTTGTGCTTTTACAAAAGCAAGATGCATGAAATATTTGACTGTACTATAAAAAAATCTGGTTGCATCAGCATAATCTTGTTAGATCACAAGAAACAATTTTCAAGACGGCAAATTTGTGCCACTAGGCCACTACTTTGTTTACTCAAGTTACTAGCTTTTTTCGTGTACCATTAATGTCTTCAATCATATCTGATTCTTTTTTGACCAAACGGTTCGGGAGCCCTGACCTCTTTTTAATTAAATGAGCGAATATTTACAGGAGAAATTACAAGGCAGCCAGGCCCAAACATAAAAACAACCTATTAAACATAACTATCTCTCCAGACGTTTAGTAGGTTGCTCTTGATCCCCTTTGGCCTTGATACATACCAGGCCAAATTCTGGAATGAAATTCATTTCAGGAGCTAACCTCATTTCTACCATTGTCAAAAATGATACTATTTCTTAGCTTCCAAATGCTCCGACAAGAACAGATGACGATCTCTCTGATTCATATCTGATTCTTCCTGGACCTGGTCATAATTGATTCCATCAGCATAATTTTTTTGTGTCAAATGACTGTAGAATTGTAGATGGAAAGATCCTACAACATATTTTGTATGTATACTCCTGTATTGTTCCCAGGCTAACCGATATCTCACTCTTTAAATTAGGTAACTTTTGTTCTGACAAGAAGCCAGCTGCTGTGAATTGGATTGAAGGGCGTGGAAAGTCTGTGGTTTGCGAGGCTGTAATCAAGGAGGAAGTGGTGAAAAGGGTTCTAAAAACAAATGTGCAGTCACTAGTCGAGCTGAACACAATCAAGAATCTTGTTGGCTCGGCTATCGCTGGAGCTCTTGGGGGTTTCAATGCACATGCGAGCAATATTGTAACAGCCATCTTCATCGCCACTGGCCAGGATCCTGCACAGAATGTCGAAAGCTCTCACTGCATCACAATGCTGGAACCCATAAATGAAGGAAAAGATCTTCACATATCTGTCACGATGCCTTCTATTTGAGGTACACAACAATGCCCTTTTTTCTCTTGCATATGCACTAGTGGGCATATCATTATTTTTTTTTGAAGGAAAACAGGAGGGAAAACCCCTACGTACTGTGCTTTTATTAAAACGAAAAGAGTAACTTACAAGATAAACTCAAGAAATAAAAAACGAAACAAAGAAAATAAAAGAGATTACACAAAGAGCTCGATCCATTGATCCAGAGCTGCATGAAAAGAAGGTTTAGCTCGTGGCATATCATTATATTAAGATAGGCGAGAGGGGTTCCAAAAAAGACAGACAGCCCGGCGAGGCCAAGGCTGACACGCAACGCTATATTTTTAAATAACACCTATGAACTCGGTGGGTAGAGCCCCGCCCCTCCGCCAACCCTGACCCCCTAGGTGCTTCGCCCGTCCTGCAACCCACAGCTCTACCTGCACCTTGATGACCTGCAACAAAGTAGCCTAATGAAGATGTGGCACTACGCCAAAACGATACTATAGGGGCAGCTGACGAGCCTCTGTAGGGGCGGTTTTGCTAGCTGCTCCCTACTCCCCACCGTTCCTACAATGGTTCGCTCTGTAGGGGAGGTTGGTGATGCAACCATCCCCACAATACGAGCTGCCCCCAACAGTGGGTTTTCAGAATTCACGTTTTTAAAATTGAAAAAAAAAGAACAAAACCATTTTTAATTGGGCCCAAGCCCCCACCAGTTAGGTACCTGCTATACGGCTTTTTCCACCAAACAATTGTGATGGTGCAGCGGTAGTCGGGGTTTTGAACCCATGACCTCCCCCTCACGCGATGTGCCCCCCTCCACCGCCACATGTTTTTTCCATCCGAGGTCGTTTGTAATTTTCAAAATTTGAAATTTAGACATTCAAACCGCAAATTTTGAGGCATCAAATAAAGTCAAATGAAAAGTTGTTAACAACAAAGATTCGTAACTTTTCAAGATCTACATCTTTTATTTAGGTCATTTTTCCATCCGAGATCATTTTAAAAATTTAATTTTTAGTGGCTCATTTTAAAATTCGACGTCTAAGCGTAGGGTGCCTCATTATAGAGACACCCCGCTATTCGATTAGTAGAGGCGCCTCGTATTGAGCGCCCCGCTATTTGTAGGGCCACATCAAAACAAAAACCACCCCTACTAAAATCCATTTGTAGGGTGGCTGGTCTAGTGAGGGAAATGGACCACTATAGGGACTCTTTTTATATAGAGACGTCCCTACTCAAAAAACTGAGACATTATTATAGTGGCTCATTGTAGTAGTGTGGAGTCCCTGAAGTAGTAAGCATTGTGTTCCTTCTATAGCTGCCAGGACACCAACGCGAAGAACAAAGTCGAAGCCCGTTCTCCGGTTGCCTGCAGGCTGGCCCTCAGCCGCTTCCACCACAACAGCACAGTCGTCGCCAACATATCAAGGTTTTGGTGCCGCTGATATGCTTTGCCTACAGTATGTTTGGTCCCACTTTGATTTTGTTTTCCAACAAATGCTCTGGGCGTATCTCAAGATCGGCTAGGACTTAACTTTCATCCTTTTCCATGAACAATTGTCCTTTGAATCCTTTAGATAATTCCATCTACCAGCTTCCTTTATTAATTTTAAAAGGTGACATAATATAATGAATGCTGATCTTCAGCAAAACTAGAGCCTTTATTTTTGGTTGTCACTGGTAGGGGCAACCACAGTCGTCTATTATGCAAAGATGACATAATTAACCCATTACTGTTTGTCATCACAACAGCTGATTTGATTCCAATGGAATATTTTTTCCCATTCCCAGAAAAAGGAATATTTTCTTCTTGTTGTTTTCCTATTCCACTCGTCTATTTGGTGGCTTGATGAGTAGGCTTTTGGCTCAGGGGCAAAGCCACGTTATGGCACAATGGGTGCCCAGGCAGCCCCAAAAAGTTTGAAAAACCACTAGTAAAAACTAAATTTCATCATGTTTGCAAATTAAATTTTCACATTTATAAGAGAAAGCTACCCCCTCTAACTTGTTCTAGGTTCGTCCCTGTTTGGCTTCTATTATGATTGATGAGCCACATAATAGTTTGATTGATTTGTCTTTGTTAACCATGATTTACATATATGTTAACCACTCGTCTATGGAGCTCCCTAAGGTTATTTGGTTAATACCTTTTTTGATGGAAGGGCTCAGAACCAACTATTCCATGAAATCATCAATACCCCTGCGATAATAACAAAACGATGATCCCAGACCAAGCACTGATGATTATGATTATTTCTGAAATGCAGGTGGGGCACAGTTGGCGGCGGGACTCATTTGGCTTCCAGTCTGCCCGCCTAGACCTCTTGGGCGTGAATGGCGCAAAACCAGGACGCCCGGATCAAACGCGAGGCTGCTGGCCACCGTGGTGGCGGTGGGGTCCTCGCGAGGGAGCTCTCCCTACTGTCCGCCCTTCGCTGCGGGGCAGCTCGTGAAGAGCCACATGAAATATAACAGGTCCAGCAAGGACATGTCCAAGGCCCTACCATGATCCGACCGACATTTGGATCGATTGTCGCAGGAAGAGAAGTGAAGGTCCGGACCAAAGTGAAAATGGCGTTGAATAAGTTCTTGTGCACCGTGGAAGTGTGAAGTGGAAGAGCAGAGGTGGCCCCCGATGGGACACTTGTAAGGTTGAAAACAGAACCGAAATAATCCGAACCGAGCCATATCGTTTTCTACATTTGATCCGATCAAATTCATATTTTGGGGACAAATTCAATTCGGTTGAAATTGAACACCGAATCGGAACAAAAACGGTTTAGAGTTTTTCCGACTATTTTCTACTTTTCTACTTTTAATTCGGAAAATCCCAAATTCGAAATTCAGTTTAAAACCGAATTTGGCCATCCTTAGGAAAATTATGTCTTTTTTCATATGAACTTCGGATGAAAAAATATTTTGAGATCTACAACTTTCTAGTTCTCAGTTTTTTCATTTGAGGATGTTATGATGTTCAAAAAAATTAAATAAAGTTTCAGCAGTAGATTAATCACGTATATCATATCTTTCTTATATAGTTTTTTTAGGACATGGTAATTGTTATGCACCTGCCAATTGTTAGCACTTTGTCCTACGGGTCAATATTCCATATTGAGTTTTTGTACACCGACCATGTTTGATGTAAGTTCGCTAGAATTGGATCGTTTTCGACATTCCGTAAGTTTGTGTCCGGCTTTACCGTATTTGTTTTCGTTTTTTTTGTATTCAAATGTAAAGTAGAAAACAGTTGAGGTGTTTTTCGACCGAGTTCACCTTTTTCATTCGTAGGCACTTGGGTGTGGGCAGCAGGGGCAAAGGTTCAATCCTAGTCATCATCACTCTCAAGAGGCAAAAACCAATCAACCGGAGCTCCCCAGCTGCTTCCCTTTGTTATTAAAAGAGCAAGATAGAGTTGAATCTAACAAGAACGCACAAAAATTCTATCATTTGCCTATTGACTCGGAGGTGGGCTATAGAGGATTCAACGAAGCTATAAAAGTCACCTTCATGATACCAAGGCTAATAGGAAACATTCACAAGTAACCCAAGTCTCGAAAGCACCATGCTTACACTAAGAATTATTACTTTAATCAAGAAATCACCAAGATTAAAGTGCTCAAAAGGGAGTTGTAAAGAAGAAGAACAATATAAATCAATACTTACTTTAATAAGAGGTTGACTCACAGAGAATCTCGCGGAAGAACTTGATCTCATAGAATATACCGTAGAAGCACCGAATGGATGGAACTCCTCTAATCTACCCATTACTAGATCTAATCTATTTCTAATTATAGACTAATTATAAGAACTAGTCTAATCTTAATTGCTATGTGTCTAAGGTAGATCTATTCATAAGCCCCTCATGATCCTCAATAGAGAATAATGAATTAGGGTTTCAAGATGAACTCCTCGGGGAGGGTCTACCTCTTTATTTATAGTCTTGATGGATGAATCGTGAAGTCGGATCAAACCGACCTTAATCAACGAACTAGATGCAATAGATGCGATCCCATAGGTCGGTGGAGGAAGTTTCTAGATCGAAGCTAATGACGTGATCTGCCAGGGGGTAGGGCGGCCACCCGAAAGGGTGAGGTCCACTACCCTTCTGTCATTCCAAGTAGGCCCCACCTTTGACATACACCTCCCGAGCAAGCTTTCGTAAATGTATGGCGGTGATAAACCGAGTCCGGATGAGGAAGTTATGGCCAAATTATTGGACCCTCCTACAACCCGATATCTTTTAATTTCGGACTCGAATATAGCAAACAATATAACAATTTGGATTGTCTCGACAAAACTCTTCACAATGGTGCACTCCAAATCATCATTTGAGATACTTTTTATTCTATGAAAAAATAGAAATCCTACAAAACAAGTGAGAGCACTAAAACTTGTGAAACCGTTAGAATCAAACCCTAGACTATAGTAAAGTCATCTCTTTATATTATTTTTTATGTTTATCTAACTATAAAATGTTGACGTTATCCACCGTCATAATCTTCGACATGTCAAACATGTCCTCAATTCCCTACGATGTTTCTTTCTTCTCCGAAAGAACTATGTGGTGCTTTTGGCTCATTGTTTGAGACATTGTTGGTTTTCCCTTTCTTCGGTTTTCTAGACATGTCCTTCACATAGTACACTTGATTCAAATCCTTGGCTAAGACGAATGGCTCGTCTCCGTACTCCAAGATTGTTGAGGTCGACAATTATCATATTGTACTCATGGTCAACTATTACCCCGCCTCACGGTGACCTCACCCATTGGCACCAAAACAATGGGACTTTAACATTAGGTCATAGTTTGGTTCCCATATCTCCTCTATGCGGCCATAATATGTTTCCTTATTCCCATTTGGGTCCGTGGCATCTATGTGAACACTTGTTGTTTTTTGTTGGTGTTCTTTATATCCGGGCTATCATGTAGAATGGATTGCCATTTATCTCATACCATTTGTATGCGGAGAACAAGCCAAGATGGTTCCTAGCCAACAAGTATAGTTGCTCGTCATACCGTTGTCATCACCACGACATTGGTTTTGTAATCAACCGCCAAAATCATCCATGTGCTTATGCGCAATCCGGGCTTCAGATCTTCCCGGAAATTTCGACGCACTTTGTCATTGTGTATCTCGATATATGGCTCCACCAAGCTAGACTTTTGGAGAACTTTGTAGTGTGCTTTTACGCCAATAATCATCCTAAAGTCCAACATATGATTTCTTCCCTAGTATAGCCTTTCCACTTAGTCTCCCCTTATACCATGATTGAGGAACACCAATCGGGTTGAGGTCGTATAAAATAAATGAACTCAGTGGCCTCCCTCTATTTCATAGCCTTGGGCGATGCTACCTTCTAGCCAAGTAGGGTTGTGAACTTATTTCTTCCGGGACGCCCATGAACCTCTCAAAGGAGAACATGTTATGTAGGCATGGGACCAAGAATACTAATCTCTTTGACCGGGTGAACTAGGAGGTGTGTCATGATATTGAGAAGGATGGAGGGAACACTAAATCAAAGCTAACAAGACATCAACCACATCCTTCTATAGCTTAGCTATACATATTGGATTGATTGCCTTTTTAGAAATTACGTTGAGGAATGCACATAGATTCATGGTGGCTAATCATACATTTGGAGGTAGAATCCTCTCAATGTACTAGGAAGAATTGCGTCATAAGCATGTGGCGATAATGAGACTTTAAGTTTAGGAATTTCTTCTCTAGCACATTTATTGTACCCTTTGTATTTGATGAGAGTCTAGATAGGATGTTGCTTAGGTATTCGAAACATGCTTTCCCTCTTACGTTACGGTAGAACGTAAGTAATGACATCCATCATCTGTCTTCTCTAGATGCAAGGTTGTCTCGTTGTTTCAAACATTGTAGGTCTAATCGTGTTTCTAGCATGTCCTTAGGCTTCCCATATATGCCCATGAAGCCTAGAAGGTTCACGCAAAGATTCTTTATCGGTACATCACGTCAATAGCATTGTGGCTCTAGGACTTTCCAATAGGGTAGCTGTTGACCTTTGCTTAATGACATCACTAATATAGCATAGCGCCGTTGACTTACACTATAAAAGTAATGACCCCAAACAAAGTCTTTGGTATTATAACAATTACTAAGCCACTATGAACTAGTCAAAGGTAACCTATACTTCTAGTAAAGAGGGGTGTCGGTCCACTTATGCAACTAGAGAGTATAACATGGTATAAAATAATATGAGTAGGCATAAAATAAAATAAGAAAAAGAATATAGAACAAGGCTCTACAAGAAGACAGTAATAATAAATACCATCATAGCATTTTACCTAGAGGATCTAGGGTATCGAATCCACAAAGAAGACATTTATAAAGCTGCTTAATGCGTAACACTAATAATGTCCTTATGTATGGAATGTCTATAACCAATAATGAATATGCTTCTACTCAACAACATGATTAATGTCATATGAAATAATAAATATGATAATGATATGTATGATAAATGCTCATAAAGATAAATGCTAAATACAGGGATCAAGCCATCATGAAATAATAAGATTCAACAGAGTATTCTAGCCCAAGGACTAACATGGGTAATATAAGGAAAACGCGTACTAATGAGTTACTATCATCACATGCTATTGCTAAACTCTAATTAGTGCAAACATCTAGCTATCATTGCTAATACAACTACTTCATACCATACTCAACGGTCATCAACTAGGAGATAATAAAGCAAACAATAAACAATGCAAATAATAATATAATAAAGACAAAGAACAATATCATAGATGAACTTGAGTAATCAAATATATCAAAAGAGATATAATAATGTACCTATGAACACCTTGATAGAATATGAAGCTCAAGTCTTCCTAGACTTGGATCTCCTTCTAATCTACTACTATGTAGCTAATCTCTCTAGAACTAGAACTACTCAAGAACTAAGGTTTGTGGCTCGACTTGATCTCTAGAATTCTGAATATCGAACTCTGAATTTGGGTTTCGTGGGTGAGGTCTACCCCTTGCTTTTTATAGCCCCATAGGATGAATCTCAGTCCTTGGATCAAACCGACTTGATTGGACGGTGTAGATCTACTCCATACATCGGTTGTAGGAAGGTTCTAGATGCAGGACATGTGGTTTGCTAGGGGGGGTGCCGCTGCCCCATAGAGGGTGCCGCCCGGCCCCACCTGTCAGCCAGTGGGCGCCGACCTTCGCGAGCTGTCTTCTCTTCTCATTTAGACCCTTGGAATTTATATTAATCGCCCTGATTTTTGTCCGTTTCTCGTGGTTTCTCTATTTCTCCTCTTTTTCTCTCGATATTTTTTGTGTGTTTTCCGAGTTTACCTCGGTAAAACTGAAAGTGTATACAAATCTTGTGGAAATTATTAGTATAAACCCTATCTTCTATTTGTTCTTGTTCTCAAATGATCTATCATTTCATGCTAAAAGTTGACAATAACTACCGTCAACGGTAGCTCCCAAAAATGGACTTCTTCCACATAAGTGTGTGTGTCCGTCGGCGTCTTTCGAACAGGTTCGCGGGCTAGGTCCTTTTCTAAAGACTACTTTCACATCTTTGACCATATTGAGTACATCCTCACCGATTCAGTTTGACTATCTTGGGTTGTTGGTCCGCCTTTACCTTTATAATGCTTGCCTTTTTTTCTTAGCGGGTGATTGATTTGAAGAAATCGACGATGGCCCATGTACATGACCTTACCACATTTTTTCAAGAATATACCTTAATGTCATCGAAATAGTGTGTGCATGCATTATATCCCTTGTTTGACTGTCCTGAAAGATTGCTAAGAACAACAAGGTTCGTAGGTCAAATAGTTCCTATTTGTACTCATCCCACACACATACGCATGTGTTATTCTACAAAAATAAAAGTTCATCAACCAATAGCCTCAGGTACATGTCAATGTCATTGCCAGGTTGCCTTGGGCCTTAGCTTGGATGAGCACTAGCATCATAATGAACATCCGCTTTATGCATAGCCATGGAGGAAGGTTGTAGGTACATAGAGTAATGGGTCAAGTGCTTTGACTGCTGCTCTCTGCTCCCAAAAGGATTCATGGCGTTTGTACTTAAAGCAAACCTTAGGTTTCATGCCTGGTCTGTCCGAGTGGGCCAACTGCCTTAGGCGGGCTGGGCTATAAACCAGCGCACCTAGCCTGGCCGTCTATCGATGCCAGCTTAGCCGCTTGGAGCAATGTCGCGAGACCTAGCCTGGCCGCCTGCCAACTGGTGAGTCTCCATCGAAAGCAACCGGCTTGGCCGGGCTGGTGATACCGGCCTTGCCAGCTTGTGTCTTGCTGCATGGCTTTCATATACCACCCTTTGCTTCTTCAATGCTTCCACCAAACTATCAACAATGGTGATCGTGCTCCTTCCTTCTTGATCCTTCTCCATCACCACTTGTCGCCCTGAATTTTAACAATATTCAGTACAGGACGTGGCATGCCGATGATCATGTTGTTCCCTTGGATATTGAAAAAAAAGACTGCTTCAGGCGGATCAAAACAGCTGGCTCAGCTGCAACCACGTTCATAGGAAAAGGATTCTTCTCGAGGTGCATATCGCTAAGACTCAATCGTCCCTCATTAACAGCCGATTGACCTACCGACGAAAAATATTGAATCATTAGTCACTTGAGAATATGAATTATGGAATGCTCCCTTTTTGTTCAGCCGATAAATGGCTTAAGTGGCTATTTGACCCGCTATTGCTTCTTACAGTGTGTGTTTTGTTCGAAGGATGAGGTGGTCTATCTTTTTCTCACTCGTCACTTTTTTTATTTCGTTTGTGGAATTGGTTGAGGTTATTCATCGTCATCTCATTCCTCATACGCCTATAATTAGTATATGTAAAAGAATGTGTTGATTCCACCAAAATTCATAGGATGGATGCATGATGCATCATCATACGAAGCATGGGCTGATTTTACAAACGAAAAATGCCTTTAGTCTCTAGAAAAACGAGACGCTAAAGGTCATAGCTGGTTATCCAGAAGACTAGAACATTGACAGTTTGGATGGCCCGTGAATTCAGCTGATGACAACTCATATATGGGCTCGTTTGGTACAGCTTGGTGAACAGCTTCGTGAGCTGCTTTGCCACTGGCTGTGCCAAACGGCTCCAGCTCAACCTGCTTCACAGAGAGAGCTCCTGAAAATCCGCTGAGAGAGCGTGCGTGCGTGGTGAAGCTGGAAAAACACACCTCTCAGCTCTCTCCATCCAAACGGGACCCACCTCAGCCTGAAAGACTGCCTGTGCCCTTCTCTCCATCGAGCGAGCCGCCGCCGAGGGCCAAGGCTGCTGGGCCGCTGCTTTCGCCGTCTCGCCGCGGGGCATGGTCAAGGGTATCCGCGACTACTTGTTGCCGAGGAGCCGCGGGAGCAGCCACGAGCACGGCTCGCCCGGGCGCTGTTCGTCGAGCTTGTCTCGTCGGGCTGGCGTGGTAGCGGCCGTCGGCCAGCCCGGAAGCCGGGCGGCGATGGGGGCTCGACCCTATGGCGGACGCCGACACGGGCAGGGAATGGCCCGGCGGGAACCCCGTCGGCGTCGGGCCTCCCGCCGCCCTCCCATCGCAGTGCAGGAGCGGGCGTGGGCGCGGGCGTGGCCCCGGAGGGGTTCGCCGCTGTGGGGGCATGACCGCCCGGGCGCTGGCGTGGGCGCGACTGCAGGGGTCCGCCGCCCGGGCGCCGTGGTGGGTCGCAATCCTGAAGAAGATGAGGGGAAAAAGAAAAGAAAAAAAAAGGCTAAGGGCATTATGGTAATTGTTCCTGGTGAAGCTGTTTGCTACTGTTAATTGAAGCTGTTATGCCAAACACTTTACTTAAAATAGCTAAACTTCATATTTAGAGCTGCTCATAAAGCAATTTTAGAAAAAAAATCAGCTTCACTTGTGAAGCTGATCTATGCCAAAAAGGCCCAATATTACACAATCATACAGAATCTGGCCCAAATTATTCAGAGCCTAATCTACCATTTATCATAATTATCCTGATGTGTTTTGAATTAACCTCCAAGAATTCTATGGTAATCGAGTTGAAGTTTATTAAGTTCTTTGATCATATCTATAAAACTTATGTTTGGAACCCCTACTAGCTAATTCTCTCGACATGCAAGCACGCCACCCTCACCATCCCAAAAACACCCACTAGCATGCCACCTCACCAAAACCTACTAACCCTTCTTGCGCCATCGTCATCAACATGCCCACATGTCTATGGGCATAAAAAAGGTTATAACTCATTAACCAAAAAAATAAATTAAATTCTGATTACACCATTAAATTCATTTTAATAATCTTTTAAAACAAGATCTCACATGGATATATTTTAATAAAATTATATGGGACCTGTTGGTATAGAGAAAAAAAAAAAGAAAAAATAAATAAAAAAAAAAAAAAAAAAAAAAAAAAAGGAAAAGAATAGGAGGGTGATAGTAATATTGTAACTCATAGAATTCTCCTTCATACCCACATCAACGCGGAGAATCCACTAGTATAAAGTAGGGTTTATTAGATAGACACCCTTTGGAATTTTCGTGGTTTTGAAAGACACCACTACTATTTATCAAATTGGGCTAACACCATTATAATTTTCGCAAGTGTTTGAAATACGCCACTATCTACGCCTGGCCGTCGTGGACCCACTATTTAGAGTACATGAGCTGTTGTATTTCTGTATTGCCACTTCTGCCCTTGCCGACGGGAAAGGATAGTCAGACAGCTCCATATGCTGTTTCCACCGATTCCGGTATAAAACATAAGCCGCTGCAGAGCCTTTTTCAAGGTCGTATTCGATTCGCTGCTCTTAGATGTGTGGATAAGGCTTAATCTCATGTGGCATCGTTTACACACATCCAATTTCCTTTTTTTTTCCTGTATTGTTGTTCCTAGTACGTACTGCTACTATTACCTTGTTGGCTGGCTTGCTCCTACGTTGGTACGTACATACCACAGACCAATTTTACCTTTTTCTTCGGCCACAAGTGACTCTACACACCTGCTGCAGGAGCTCTCGCAAGGCGCAGAAATGGATGGGGTCGGAGTCGCAGAGATAGATGAGCTTCCAGGGGAGCCACCTTCGTCAGGGCGCTGCCGCGTCAAAATTCAGAAGACAGACTGAGATAGATGAGCAGCGTCCCGTGTTTCAGTGGTGAACGAGATACGCCAGGAGAGGAGATGCGGGTGGCGCACCTGTTGGTCGCCATGTCCGCCGGAGTATCCACGTTCGTCGTCCAAGAAATGCAGCTGCTGTTGGTGCTGATACTGATGCTTCTTGGAGAGCTGCGCACCAGTCAAACATATACCCATGTAAAGAGAAGATGGGGGCAAAAAGGTCCATACAAACCTACTACCAGCTGTATACCATGGAAATAGTAGATAGTGGCATATTTCAAACACTTGCGAAATTGTAATGGTGTTAGCCCAATTTAATGAGTAGTAGTGGTGTCTTTCAAAACCATAAAAATTTCAGTGGTGTGTATCTAATAAACCCTAGATTTTATAAGAGGAAGTACATTGGGGTAAAATGGCCCTTTTCAGCCAACAACAACTAATTGAAAACCTGAGGAAGTGGCAAATAGGACGATAAAAGTTAAAATGGATGGCAGACTAGACAAGAGAGTAAAAAAAAAAAATAGTGGTAGAAGGGGAAGCAAGAAAAATTTGAGTGACAAATAAATATTTTTTCATATTCAAAACGTATCGAAACATATCGTTTAAATTGTTACGCTTGTTTTGTTGTAATGCACAGTGTGCTAGTGTAGAATAAGGGTAGGATAAAGACTCAAATTGTCTGCAATATTCCTGAAATAAAGTGTGTGTGTAACTCTATTTTGGCCCCAAAATTAATGAGGAGTTGATCATGGACAGCTAGTTTCTTCCCAACTGTTCCAGAAAGCCAGAGCTAGTCCATTACAGCCCTAAATAACAGGAATGATGAGCTGATATTAGTAATAATATATCACACTACCATCGAGAGTCGAGACATGAAAAAAGAAAAACTTGCAGGATATAAAAGAAAAAGAAACAGAAGTCTAGCAAAAAAAAAAAAAAAAAGGAAACAACTATCAAAGCCAGGTTTCGATCCTGGGACCTGTGGGTTATGGGCCCACCACGCTTCCGCTGCGCCACTTTGATGTTTGTGTCATACGGTTTTTCTAAACGTAATTATTCGTTGATCAACGTATAATCTTACATAAAAAAAACAAAAGTCCATGTTGTGATTACTGATTAGGCTAGTATAAGTACTGGCTTACGGTTGGTAAACATCAGCACCCCCAACATAACAGCAAGGACAGACTCCTGTAGTCATGTTTAATGACTCGGGTGAATATATCGCATTTTTATTTTTTACAATAAAGCACTCGCCTTGAACTGATCGAGTGCGTGCTTGGGTGGAGGGCGGCTAGCTAGAACTAGAAAAGCCAGGTGCACACGCAGCCGTCGCAGGTTTGATTCTAAGATTCTTCGAATCGTAGGCTTACATAGGGTCTGTTCTCAAATAATTTGATGCAATCTCTCATGTGTGGGGCCACAAAGGAATATATATATATAGACACACACACACACACACACACACACACACACACACACACACACACACACACGATACGATGTGTCCGTCGTTGCCTACGGTGCCATGGATTTGTCCCGGTGATTTCTCCGAGGACTGGCCTTCAAATGTAGGTGTAGTCACCATGTTGTATGTCTATTTGTGTACGTGGTGTGTGTGAGATGTGTATGTTGGAGTGTTTGTAACACGCACACTGTACCTAGATGAGAGTCGTAGAAAAGGAAACATATTTCACCATTAGGATGAATATCCTCGATTTATTATATCAATTCAAAATCAAAATGGTTCAATCAAATTGGACATGCACACACGTCCATATTTTTGTTCTCGATCGCTTCCTTAACTAGCTAGCTACTTAGCGTAGTAACTGTGTGCGTGCTCGAGTTCACAGACCGGTTGCACGTAATAATAGAAGAGGAATGTGGAACATTATTAACTTGTACTTTAATTAGTAATATAGTATATCCACGTGGCGCAATGTGCACAATCCCGTGTCACAATATATAATATACGTTTTGGGCGCGCAGGAATCTAATTAAAGATGCTCATAAGTTTAAATTCGAAAAAGAAGAAGCTGTTGGTGCATCTCGTGGTAATTTGTTTTTTTATATATTGATGGTTAAAACTTAAAAGTAACAAGCAGTTTTGCTAGTACAAATCCTATATATATAATATATAATAGCTACAACGACTACTTATTATATATATGTTCACGACTACTTATTCTCTTTCTGAGATGTACTCGATGATCAAACTTTTTCTAATACTAATTCATGTTCATGTTTGTTACGGCTTAGAACATTTGGATAGGACACACTACTACAAAAACCAACATTAGGGGCTGCTCGTGATGGACTTTAGGGCGGTTTTCAACCGCCCTAATGTTCGATCCACATTAGGGCGGTTGCCGGGAGTTCATCGGGCGGCTCTGTTTGAGCGACCCTAATGTGAATCCCAGATTTCGCATTTTCAAAATTCAAAAAAATAATAAAAGATTTTTTTTTAATCGGGTAAACCCCCGACCTCAAGCTCGCGCACATCCCCTCCCCTCCAACTGCGCTACACACTTGTATGTGCCCATATCCCATTCAGCGTCCTCATATATTATACAAACGAGTGTAAATTGACTATTTGAGGCCCTAAACGGTTCGAACTAAAAGTGGTCAACTACAAAGTTTCATAACTTTTTGAGATCTACATTTCATATTTAGGAAGTTTTTTTCCGTCCGAGGTCGCTTTTTCTGAAATTTAAATTTCAAATTTGAGACATTTGAACCACGACTTTTGCATGACTAGATGATTTTGAACTAAAAAGTGGTCAACTACAAAGTTTCATAACTTTTCGAGATCTACATTTCATATTTAGGAAGTTTTTTCGTCCGAGGTCGTTTCTGAAATTTCAATTTTTAGTGCCTCATTTTAAAATTCGACACCCAACGTAGGGCCTCAATATAGAGCATATTATTGTGGGACCCGTTAAGGCGGTTTGGTACACAGCCGCCCTAATGTCGTCATTATAGGCGGTTCGTCGTCAAGTAGGGGGATTTTCGCATACATTAGGGCCCCTAATGTAAATGTCGGCCGCTCCCTTAGTTGGCTTTTGTAGTAGTGACATGCACATTCGAACCTCAAAAAGCCTTTTGTTTGCACCTTGAAGAATCACTTTGTGAGATTGAGTTTGGACTTTGGAGCTAACATGTTATACAGCTCTTGCATTTCCCAGTGTTCATAATTGCGATGAACTGATGAGTATCTTGACAATATCATGTTGTAGATTTGTACTTGGGCTTTTGAATAAGCAGTGAAGTGTTTATGCTATATGCAAGAGGGAGTCATTAGTTTCGCATTTTGTGTGCTCCTGGGGCTCTGTTAATGGGGACAGGTGGTAGGGGGGTGTTCTCTGTCACATTCACACATGCATGCCCTTTTTTTTCTTTTTGCGGTAGGATGCCGGATGGTACACTGTTGCAAGAGGATAGTTACATATTCTCTAGATCACCTGCAGTTAGCTCTTCCAGTAGAAGAGAAATAAAGTACCAAAAAAAAATTACAAATGAAACCTGCAGTTAGCTCTTCCAGCATATAATAAGAAATAAAGTACAAAAAGTTTTTAAATAGTTGTCTGAGCCCAGGTTCGAACTGGGGACCTTTGGTGTGTGAGACTAACGTGATAACCAACTACACCACCCAGACATTGTTGTTGACAATTCTTCCAAAACTCTTTTGAAGTTATCGAACCACCTCTATCAGTTTATACAAAACTGATAGCAGTTCTGTTTTTGGTGATTTCAGTATCTATGCTTAGACTTGTAGATCACTGTTATTTGTTCCATATCTACAACTGTTGGAGTGCATATGACTTTGTTCACAGATTGTCAAGTTGAGAAGTTCGTTTGAAATAATATCTATCTCTGAGTTTTTGCAGTGTTGAGTAACGCCTGAATTTGCTTATACTCAACACCTGAAGATGCCTTTGGCAAGGCTACCTTTTTTATCAGCAAGCTACACGCAATACAATGTCTATTTCACTCTTCTTAATATAATGAAGTGTAGCTCTCCTGCATTTTCATAGAAAAAAATTGTTTATCATTGATCTTGGTTAGAAACAAAGCTTGCAGACAATGAAATAGACCATGGGTTTGCCATCTCCAATTGCCCCAATTCTCTTGGATTGAAATATGAACGAATAAGCCTTTAGAGAAGTACTAACTATATTCTAAATTATAAGACGTTCAGCTTTATTGACCCCAAATTTATGTGGACATACATGTGCTTGATGGTGCATACGGTGTTGTTCAGGCCATGAAGAGAGGATTTGCATAACTTGGGAGTGTCAGTGACTGTTGGGGGTGTATATGTTGGTGACCCCACTGTTATGTTTTGGGCCCAATTATACAGCCTGTGAGTTTTGCTAAATAAAGTTTAGGCGCCATTTATCATTTGGTGGCATTCTTGTTACAAGTCCATTGAGTCCATTTTTTGTAGTTCTTAGTGGTATTCTTACAAATACCAACCTCACTATGAGAAATAAATAGAACAACCCTCCCACCTTCACTATAAAAGGGGAGATGGTGTTGAGCTCACTATTCGTTTTGACTCTTCTCTTTCATTATAGGGCACCAAACACCAATTTATGAAAATAGGTAACCTACCTCACGTTAGTCATATGCTACTCTAAAGTTCTGAAAACAGAACAACAGGCAATCAACTAGGAATTTCACTGCCAACACATAGTTTAGAGTTGCATACTCCCTCCATTCCAAATTGTAGTTCACTTTGGCTTTTCTACATTCATTTGTTTTACTATGTATCTAGACATAGTGTACAACTAGGTGCATAGCAAAATCAATGTATCTAGAAAAGCCAAAGTGAACTACAATTTGGAAAGGAGGAGTACAAGATAAGACACCTATGCTATTTCAAAATCCTGCTCAGATCACACTACTAATACTAGCAATCATGCTTTGTGAAGAAAAATCGTGGTAGATTTGATATTGTTCTTGGAGTTGATATTTATTTAATTGAATTTTTCTAAGGGTGCTTCAAATTATGCATTGCTCAATGATGCATGTGTGCCATATACATGATTTCAATTTTCCACGCAAAAAGGCACGCCCAAAATATAACAGGCAAAGAAACACAAAATAAAAAGTGGGGTACTGTGTATGTAGCCGCAAAGGTCAGGTGCGGTGCATGCTCGCATCATCCACACAAGATTCACTGTGTGGAACTGAATATATTTACATGAGTATTCACTTTGGAAGTTTGTTTATTCTCTACAAATCCCAAATTCCTCTAACAACGTCCAAACCGAAAACAGGTTGTTGTCTTTGTTGGCCATAAAAATTAAGTCTACGTATGCAGTGAGTGTGTACAAATATATATCCACGTACGGTTCATGTATGTTGCGTTTGAAAAACAAATTAGCTTCGAACATGTAGCGTGCTTTCCATGAAAAAAACTGAACAACTTAACTATAACTTTATTTTATTATTAAATCTCATATGTTATTCTTTTAGGACAGAATATTCTTCTTCTTCTTTAGAAAAAGAATAGTATTCTTTTTCTAAATAAAAGCTTAATATTTCAAGTCCCGCTCCTCTACGCACGACGCCACACCCAGTAGGGGAATGAAACCACCATAGCAAGTGGTAAGTAAGAACCAACCCGATTTCAGCGAGTCGGTAGACATACCTTCTAAAAATCTTCGCCGGAGAAGCCACAGTGCCATCACCGTAGAAGATGAGGAATGGCTAAAAGGCGAACTTGACCAGATCCAGAGGAGACAGAACTCAGATCTGGGCGAGCTTCTCTTCACTGAAGCAAACGCCACCAGCGAAGTCGAAAGCCGTCGTAGGTGTCAGAGGCATCCTCCGCGCGATGTCCACGCGTCGCCGCCTTTCGAGACGCCACACCACGAAGAACCCATGCCACAACACCGTCATAGGAAAAACAGAACCTAACTTATTTAACCAAAGCCCAATAAAAAGAGGAGAAAAGTGGATGGTATCTTCATATATTTGTGGTGGAACATATGGAAGGAACGCAAAACAGGCGAATTTTCAACACACATCTCTAAATCCCTTACAAGTGGCGGGTCAGTGCAAAGATGACATAATGCAACACATAAGAGCAATGGAGCAAAGAAATGGAGAGTCAGCATAGCATCTTTTTTTCCAATCGGGGAGAGTCGTTTTGTTTTGTATACCAGTGGTTTTTGCTAGGGGCGCTGGCCCAGAGAAAAGAGTAGAGTGGTTGTAAGGCGGAGTGTTGTAAATACTTGTAATACTCCCTCATTCCAAATTATAAGTCACTTTGACTTTCTAGGTTCATCCACGTAGTTATGTGCCTAGACATATTATCATATCTAGATACATAACTAAATGAATGAACCTAGAAAGTCAAAAGTGACTTATAATTTGGGATGGAGGGAGTACTTTGTTTTTATTTTCTATCGTCTAATAAAAATTGCGATAAAACTTTTGCCATCCCTTCGGAAAAAAAAAAAATCCTCTCCGTCGATTCATCCTGTCCCCTCCCCTCTGACTCTGTCGAGGCCAATGGATAATCAACGGGGAGAAACGAACTCACCCCTGGTCGCCGCTCTCAGCTCTCGAATGATGAGAGAAGTTGGTGCGGTGGTAACTATGTAACGGAAAAAGGGGAAAACACATAGGCCCAGTACGAAGCGTGACACGGCCCGGCCCAGATGAGGCACCTGACCAACCCAAACGCAATCTCGTCTCGTGTCCCGTCCAACCGAAACACCGAAACATAGCAAGAACCAGAAGGCAGCCGCAGCAGGGAGGCACGCACAGCCGATGCTTGCTCCACCCCACGCCGCCGCCGCCGCCACGCATGCGCACGAACGCCTCGCTCCGCGATCATGTCCCTGGTGGCGACGGGACGACCACCGGCGCCTGCTTCGCGGGCCGCGGGCTGTGCTGCCCCGACGACCCGCTGGACCTCGTCCTCCAGCTCTTCCCCGCGGCGGACCGAGCGCCGCCGCCGCCATCGTCGCTCGCCGCGCTCGGTATAGGCGGTGGGGACCCGCCGGCCTGTCGAGTTGTTAAGCAAGAGCCGGAGTCGCCGCCGCAGCCGCTGGCGGACAGCGCGTATGGCGGCGGCGTCGGCGGGCTGCAGGATTCTTGTTCTTGGCCCAGCTTCCTTCTTGAGGGACTCTGGAGCGGCCTCGAGGAAACTGATGTCGACATGTTCTTTGCCGACGACGACGCGCTGGACAACGGCGGCGGCGGCGAGGCCACCCAAAGCAACTTGCTCTCCGACCCGACGCACATGGCAGCTGCTGGTGGTGGTGGTCCCGTTCACCTTCACACGCGCGGCTCGTTGGGCGGCAGCGCTGTCGGCGTCCCCAATCCCAATGACGCGTCGCCGTTCTCCTCGCCCATGCCAGCTGGCGCTTTCCCCCTCAAGCGTACGACGCGTCCCGTGCGTCGTTCGATGCTGCCGTTTTCAACAACGCGTCCGCGCCGCCGCCGCCGGACGCGCGCATGCCAGCTTGTTGTCTGCCACCCGTCTTTGTTACCAACAACAGCACGCCGCCATTGCCGGCGCTAATCATGCCTGCCGCTGCTACTCCCGCTCCCGCGCCCATGCCGCCAGCTGCTGCTAGTCTTCACGCGTGCGGCGCGTTGCCCGGCATTGTATCGAACATGGCGCCTGCACCGCCGCCGCCACTGATGGCGCCGATGCCAGCACGCGCTCTCCACCAGAATGCCGCCGCGTTGGCCGGCGTCTATTCCTGTTACACCAACGTGCCGGCGGCGCACGTGGCTCCGTCAGCCACGCCACCGTCTCGCACGTCTTTTTGGCTCAGGGCGCAGCCCGTCGTCAGCAACATCGTCGTCGGAGACCGAGTTCTCGCAACCCCAGCATCATGTCTGGCTTGTGCCGAGGAAGCTGCGGAGCCCACCGTCAGCCAACCGCCGCTTGCGGCCCTGGCTGCTCGACTTCCCTCTCCACGCCTTGCCGCCGGTCGTCGCTCTTCCTCCTCCGGCCACCAATCCCACCGGTGACGACGACGACGACGACGACAAAGGGAACGATGATGATGCCAAGAACAGAAACGCCATGGCGCTTGTCGCACTGGCTCCTCCGGGCAACAATACCGATGCTGGTGGTATCCGGCGGCGTCGACTCGGGACACGGCAGAGGAACAGGCAAGCGCAGAGGGTATGCAGCCACTGCCACTCGCCGGAGACGCCGCAGTGGCGCGCGGGTCCAGACGGGCCAGGCACGCTGTGCAACGCGTGCGGGATACGGTACGCGGCCAACAGGCTGCTGCCGGAGTACCGGCCGTCGACGGCTCCTAGCTTCCGGAGCGGGCAGCACTCGAATCGGCACCGGAACGTGATTAAGCTCAGGGAGCAGATGACGAAGCTGGCGGCGACGACGACAGATGAGGAGGAGAAACCGTCGTCATTGGAGCAAGAGCAACAACAGCCGATGATGGAAGATGATCGTCGTCGAATGAAGGAGGAAGATGATGATGCTGGGTTCTTGGGTGTATGTGAATACATATCAGCAGCAGGCTTGTGACACCCCGGCCGGCCGTCAGGTTTAATTGTAGTTATTAGTAGTAAGCCACTATTATTAGGTTTAGGTTTGATTAATTCTTTGGTTTCGTTTCTTAGAGATGATGATGGATGGTAGTAGTAGTAGTGTAGTGCCAACTAGTGATGTTCATCAATCATCCATGGATCCATGAATGTTAGCTACTAGGCCATGCAAGATTTTTGTAAATTCTTGGCTTCGATTCATTCATTAGTTGGTTATTATTAGGACTCAGTTCTGTAAATATCAATCGAATTTAAGGGTCACATCTCTGGTCAATAACGATCCTTTTGGGCGACTCATGTTTCGTATATTTTTCTGTATCTTTTTCGCATATATGGTCCTTGTAACTGTATGATTCAGGTTTTAACTTTTCTTAGGAAAAGTAAGGCGTTGCGTTAACGGGTGATGGGTAAATATATCAGTACCATCGATTTAAGCTGGTGTGACTACCTCCGCTCGTGTATTCCCTCTCATATGTAAAAAACTACCTCCGCTCGTGTATTCCCTCTCATATGTAAAAACTCTTCCTTGTGTCCAGGTTATTTGGGCATGAGTGTTTTGGAATGAAAAAAGGTGGGGAACCTCTCCCCCGTTAAGTTTTTTTTAAAATATATATATATTTTTGTTATGAAGTTTAACGCGATAAATATCTTATATCATGTTGTTGCGTAATATTTGACACATGACAAAAGTGTAGTCCTTGTCAAAAAGGAGTTTGTAATAGCAAGATTTTTTAGCAAGATTTTTTTTTAGTTTTTTTATTGTTTTGATTTTCTATTATTTATAGAAGTCTTAATAAATGATTTTAAAGAAAAAAAAAAAAAGAAAGAAAAAAAGTTATGTTGTGCGGACGGGCCATGATCATCGGGCCAGCTCACGCTCAACCAGCCCAAGAGCCTGGTGTCCCAAATTCGAGAATAGGTCCATGCGCACAAAAGAATAACAAAAGGAACCCTAAATTCTTTATAAACTCTTTAAGCCCTAATTAATTCCTCTTCCTTTGATCGTGAGAAAGGTCGGAGGCGGTCCACCGCGGACCACGTTCGTCTGCTAGATCGTGAGCCAGACACCCCCATCGGTGCCGCACTTGCGCATGACTCATGAGCAATGGAGAAAAATTTCCTCTGCACCGTGCCTGCTTGCTGTGCCGCCGCCGCCGGGTCCCATGCAACACACAAAAAAGACCACATGATCCGGAGCCACACCATAGATCCCGCTGCACACGAAGACCGCGACACACTGCAACTCTGTTTTCTCAGAGTGCATGACAGATAGGTCCCGCTTAGCTCTTTATTGTGGCCATCGAGTCGTCGGCCGTCGGATCGAGGATTCGCCACGCGGATTGCCGACTTGTCGCGTATCCAAAGCACTTCGCGTACCTGATACATTTGTGCTTCTCTCTTCGGCGACACGAGGCCCCCCACGACGACGTCGGCACATGTGGAAGCGCGCTCTCGATTCCAAATCCTGCGCGGCGGCGTCGTACTGAAGTCTCTTTGTTCTGCGACAACAACAACTACGTTTGTGTGGAGCTGGCTTTAGCTGGCGGAGCGCGGCGCGGGTTGACTGGCTAGCGGCGTGGAGGCCGTGTTTAGGCGGGCCGGCGGCGCTTTTCTTGAGGCATAACCTGGTCCGATGCCCTCTTCGTTTCTTCTCTGATTTCCTCGATCAAATTCTTCTTTAATTTGCGCTTCAATCTTGTTGTTTGGTGATTGTTGAGGAGGTCTGCAGGATTTATTTATACTCAATTTCGATGGTCTGTGTTGTATTCGTGATTGTAATAAAGATAAGAAAGATCCGTATGGCGGAGGCGGACAATACTTTTTAGTTCTCGTATCTGTCTCCAACTCTCAGACGGTGGAGGCGGCGGACTTGGACAATGCGGACGAAGGGACAGCGGACAGAATTTTTAGGCGATTGGCGAGAAATTTTTCGGTTTTATTATTAGGTATAGATTATAGTATATCGCGAGCTAGTTCAGGTGAGATGGATTGAAATGAAACTTAAACTATAAATTCCACCCCTATGCACTTTTAACACACGAGGATTGAGATTAATTAAATACGACAACATCCAAGAAAGGCCTAAATCATTATAAAGTAATCAAATAACAAAGCATCCATCAATCTCGGGCATCCCCATGTGAACCCTACGACGGGATGGCTCCCGACCCGTCCGCTCCTCTTCTGGCGGCGGCCGGCGGCGCCACCACCACCACCGAGCCCACCATTCCAACCCTTCCCCACCTCCATCTAACCACGCATCGAAGCCCCCATCACCGGATCTATCGATCCATGTGGTTCCTGAGCGAACGAGAGGCCCTCCACCCGACCTCGTGCCGCCCGGCGGTGGCCACTCGTGCACCGTCGCCCACCCAACCCCGGCCTTCTCCTCCCCTGCACCTGCCCTCCCTTACCTCGTCGCACCTGCCGGCCTGGAGGACTGCTCGGCATTAAGGATGAGGAAGCTGGCTGACGGGGAGATCTTGGCTTGATGCACGCCACCATCATTTCGCTCGCCTCAACACCTTTCTTTGAGAAGGCGATGGAAGCGTGGACTCCGTGCGAACTCGGTGTGGCCGGATCCGGTGAATCCTCTGCGGCTTCCATGGAGGCCTCAGGCGGCAAATCTTTGAGTCGGTACGTCTTTGAAGCTTCGGCGCCTAGGAAGCTCAAATCGGTCTTTGGTCTTGCTCCTTCCTCATCGAGCCGGGGAAGATGGGGGAAGCTTTGCCGCCGCGGGTTGGCAAAAAGGCGAAATCTTGGCGGAAGCGTGAGGTCACCTGAGTTCTCGGGCGGTGTGCCAATCCGCCGCCAAGGGTTGTTGTCCACGGCCGGGGCGGCCTTTTGCCTTGCAACGGCCGATCATTGCTTCTGTTGCTTGGCATCCGACCACAAGTCTCAGTGGGGATCCCATCCGGCGCATCCGTTCTTTGGGAAGTTGGGCATCTCTCCGCTCTTACCCATCTCGGCGCCCAGCAACACCGCCGTCCATCGCCAGCATAATGCCACCGACCCTTTGCTACCTTCTTCTTTGCGCCACTTTACCGCCACGTCTCACGAACAGCTTGGCTTCGCCTCACGTTCCACGGACAACATCCATAGCCGCATTGCTTTCCGGCTCCACCACCAGCCCACCACCAGCTACCATCCACCAAGCCGGATTGACTACCGCTCAAGCACCACGGAGGTGGCCAGCGTGAGCATCAGCTTCATGTTGGTATAGCGACATCCGTCGGCGAGTCTCGGGCGGGGATGTTAGTCGTAGCTTTCGGGTGCGTCTTGAAGCGTGTCGACACACTCGCGCCATGGCCCGGCCGCCAAGTGCGGGGCGGTTGACAAGGCAGATGGAGTGGGCGTTCACAGGAGTCGGCCGTCGGTCGGCGCCTGCGAGACTACCTGCGCCACGCCTCGGACGGCAGGAGCATCGCCGCTCGTTCCCAAACCGACGTGACTCCTCAGGCGAGCGGCGCAGCGACAACCTCTTCATGGGCCATGACCCGGTGGACTACCGCATGGTCCGCTACCTTGAGCCCACGACATGATGCAAAGACCCGATGATGCTTGGAGGCCTCCATCATCGGCCCCGACTCTCGATTCCCAACATATGTACAGTCACCCCGGATGCTCGAGGGAGGCTGTCTCGGGCTGGAGTCCAGCTACCGACGGCGAATGGTTCCAATTTGCTGAACGTAGCATGAGGTGGAGATGATCGCTGATCGGCAAGCGGGATGGACGGTGCCACGGCGAGGGCGTGTGAATCGGGTCGCCGGAGTTCGACGGCCGAGCTAGTGGAGGAGGACCCCGCTGGAAGGGGGCTGCCACAAATGAATTTGATCGCTGCGGGGGCTCTTCTCGGCGAGCTACCACCCCCGCTCCTCCCAACCCCGCCCGGCTCCAACCCCAAACACATCTGCACCAAGGACGCTTATTTGGGCCAAGAAGGATTTGGTCTCCACTCGCCCCGGCTCTAGACTTGCGGCCGCCGCCGGCTGTTCCTGCCGCCCAGCGCCCCAATACAAGCCGATGAAGGAGTTGAGCTTCATTGACAACGCACCGGCAGCAGCACGACGGACAAGGCAAAGGGTCGAATACATTGATCGCAATATGGTGGAGACCTCCCGAGAGAAGGTTGTTGAGGCAATAATGACCGCAACCCGCATGAGGAACAAAAAGTTGACCAAGGCCCCTGGCGTGATTGTGCAGAAGGCGATGTAGCGGAGATGGAGACCTAGAGCGGCTCCTGCATTTATGTCTCCTTGTTGTGTTTGTGGTTTGAATCATGTTAGGTCTAGTTCCATGTCGGTGTGGGGTTGATGGATGGGCGGGAGCAGCGGATGTGTGGCGTTAGGCCTCCAATTGTTGCACACTCCATTAGCGAAGTAATCAGCTAGGTTAATAAACCCCATATAGCCTAGGCTGTGTGGGGGGGGGCGCCTCGCAAGATGTAAACTCGGATGCTTTGCTTACCTTTCTTATTATTAATCAAAGCCGCCTGCCGGATCTTTTAAAAAAAAAAAAATCTCGGGCATCCCCGTCACCTGACCAACCCTCCTTTCTTTGTCTTACTTGCCTATCTGAACCCCGATCTGCACTGTGCCTAGCGAAGCAGAGCGAGACCACCAGTTGACAATGTGACGTGGAACAGCCATTTATGCACGTTGGAAAGACCGTAGCCATGATAATAGTCAATTAATTGAAATGATTAAACGGCCAGCTTCATATGCTTACACTTCATTAATATTACCAGAAAGTAGCGAAATATAAATGTTACAACTAATTCACGACTTTTTTCTTTAAAAAAAACACATCCACACTAACTTTCTTGATCAACGTTCATATCGAGTACGTCCGTAGCAAAGAAACATAGATATATCCAGTAGACACAAAACGTATACGGTGAGATCGATGAGATCACCAAGACACCAAGCTATATATATGCACAATTATACGTACATCTCTGATTCCTGGAGCTAGTTTTCCTACCAACCACGTGGCTGCGCAATCCGCCATGGCCGGCGCCTCCGCTTCGACGGCTATCTCCGGCGGTCCAAGGCGCACTTCCAAGCGGCCGGAAACTGTATGCACCGTCGTCGTCGTCGAACCTGCTGCTGCTGCTGCTTCCTCTGCTTTGCGCCATGCCCACACGACGGAAACCACCTCCTCTCCTGTAGCTGTAGCTGCTGCTCTTCAGCTGTGTCTCGGCAGCGGCCGCAAGGGCGGCGTTCCTCTCCCCCGCGCCCGATCCACCCCGTGCCAGCGTTCTTGTGCTCTTCCGTGGCGACGCCGGCGTGCTCGGCTTCCAGATGGTGTCCGGCCTCTGAACGCTGCAAGTAGTACGTCCCCCGGCCGTGAGGAACAAGAACGGCATCTCATCAGGCAATGTATATGGAAAGATGAAATTTGAGTTTAGTTACGTGCGGCGCGGCGGCCTTTGAGCCCGGGTACGTGTGCCAGAGTGGTCTCTTCGAGATGTCGGCGGCCGTAACAGTCTGCATATATATCATAATCCGTGAGAGTGTTCCAAAGACCATGATCGATCGTTTGACAGAAAACAGCTCCAATGTAAATAAAACTGTGTAGTATTCATGAACGCACCTTGTCAGGTACTCTGACATTGCCAAGTAGTCTTGGAACTGGATTCACTGTCTCAGGGTTGAAGAACGTACCTGATCTGAAACATGAACGTAACTGTTATTCCAAGTTGTCATTTTTAAGACAGTAAGGCTAGAGAGGAACCATACATTGTCTGATCACTCGTAATGTCCGGCAGGTTCATTGTGGGTGAGTGGAAGAAAATGTCGCTGAAGCCATCATTGTAATCAGGCGCTATCCATCCTCCAATACCTCTACGCAAAGTAAAAAATAAAAAATAAAAATGAGATAACTGAACTAAACAAGATGTCAACTTAAAAATAGTTAGTACTAATTTACATCATTTTAGTTCAGACTTGTGCACCCTCGTAGCTGAATCGATCGGAAGCTTCTGCACTGAACAGTGCGATGTTTGTTCAGTAACTTCATTGTGTGGCAGCAGAGAGCTTGAGTCCCTGTGCAGAAAGATCTTCTCTTGCCTAGTGGTATTCCGTCTCAATTCGTGGATCTAATTCAGTAACAAGCCAACAGGTAAACTAAGTATGACTATGGCTTATGCAACAGCAGTAAAATTTAGTGTAACATGAGCATGACAAGCGATTGTTTTACCGTCAGCTCTTTATCTACCGCTTCGGTGGTCGAAAGCAGCAGTTCCTCAGAGATACCCTGAAGCAATATGAAAATCAGCATTGCCCAAGTGCATCGCTACTTGATCACTACAGATTGAAAGTATCAGTTGATTCAGTTCATTGATCCATTGCACAGAGGAAAGCTTACATTCCACAAGAAACGTTTCCCCTGATCAGTGTCATGCTCCAACGTCGCTATGTGGCCCATTAGTTTATTGTAACATTTTGGGAGAGCACACCAGCTGCAGAAAAGGGGGGCGGCAAGGGATGAAATTATCAACTCTTACATCATAAAATGCTTCTAAATAACATGCATGGCAGCAGTAAGAACAATGAATGTGCCTTCGCATTGGTAAAACTGCCATAAGCTGATCAAATGGTCGTAATGGTTTGTCCACAATGAAAGATATCTCGACCCTAGATAGACCTTTGAGATCAGATATGAAAGGAGCAACATAGAATGGGTAGTACCTGCAAAAAGTTGTAAGATAAGACATGGCAGAATGGAAGCGTGTTTAAGAAAAACATTTGTGCATGAGAATGAGATAGATAGAATCCATAATAATGAAATAATCTAATAACCTATTGTTCAGTATATTTAAAGAGTTTATTTTACCATCTCCATGATGGAACGCCTGCAAAAATAGCATTGAAGCACCCAACAAAGTCCTTCTAAATACTTTTGAGCCTGAATTCAAAGGGAGAAGAGGGAAGAAAGGAGGGAAGATTATAACAAATATAAAATGCCAGCTTGCTTAGGAAAAGGGATTCCATTAGGACAAATAATAAACAAGGAAAAACATAACCATGTCGTTCTGCAGCTTTTCAATTTCATTAGATGTTTTGACACCTAAATACTCCCTGAAAAACCGGGACTTCCATTCTGGTAATCCTAGTCTTATCTGCAACAGACATTTAAAAAAATGTAGCAGGACTACAGGAGAAATATTTATCCAAAAAGGCATCACTAACACTGTCATATTGGCTTTCTGCATGAAAAAGATGAAATCCCAGTTCTGATCTTTCACTTTCTGAACCTTCACACAACAACATTTCGTGATATTTCTTCAGCAACAAATCCTAAAGGAAAAAACAGACATAACAAGAATGACAATAAATTCCACCTTGCAGCACAATACACTATTAACTAGAGCATCAACATACCTGTTTCAGTTCATATCTTTTGAGGAGAATTTTCTCTTCATACACGGAGAGTTCATGAAAAAATATTTCCAATCTTGAGACTTCCAGATATGCACCATGTTTATCTTTGACCTGTTTTCAGCGTATCAACGAACCTAGGTTACCGCATGATTCAATGGATAACCATTAATGAAATAAGAGGCTGGAGCTGAAATTCTTCAGGTACATTGTCTGTGTTGATAATATACCCTTCCATTTTGTTGAAGGTTGTTTTGTACACTTCAATGAGAAGATCAATTCCACCCTGTTAGATGGAATATATGAGAGAAACATCTATATTTTTCAGAGTAATGAACACAGTGAAAGTACATATATAGTGATAACAAAGTTAACTTTCTATTACGCTATTACCACAATCTAAAGGTTACACACACACATATACCTCATGCGTCTCAAGTGATGGAATATGTGGATGAAATCGTTTCCCATCAGGAAACAAATAAAGATAAAGTCATCTATTAGCCTCTCAATATCAGGCTCGCAGATCGGGTCCAGTATCTTGAATTCAATCTCCAAGTATTCTCTCAGAACCCATATGTTCAAAAACTGAAAGAAGACAGTGTTATTCGCGGTATCAAAATGAGTGGCATTATCTGGGGTTGGGAGGTGAGGAGGACCAGAAATGGTTTCTTGATTCCCTTCTGTTTCTGCCTGATTTAGGAGGAGCACATCCTGTTGAAGGTAAACGGAAGAGTAGTGCATACCATTATAAAGTGCTGGACTAGTTACATTGACAGTCACAGATCCTAGCCTAGTAAATAGTATAATAATAACTTGTTTGGGCAAGCCGTGGCATGCCTCTTGTAAACTCAAACTCCTTCCTCTTAATGAAATACATGTGAGAACGACGCTAAAAAAAACTTAAATTTGTTAAGCATGTGATGCAATATGATTAAACATGAAATTAGCATTGATGAAGGATTAACAGACCTCACGCAAAATAGAGAAATGGACTTCGTGAGATGCCAAAGCAAGCATTATCAGATCTGCATCCTGCAATGATTCTTCACAGTTAATCCCCAGTACAAATAGCTAGACAGGATGCGAACTGGATCAGTGATACACAACATTAGAAATGATAAGATTGTCAAGAAAACCCATTGATATATATATTCCCTACATGCCCAAACAAGCAGTGTCGAAAGTGTTGGGATCATAGCCTTCCATGCTGCGTTGTGCACGGATGAAAGACATGATCTTGTGCTCTCCTTCTCCAGGAACATTCGCATCAGAGAGTATTACCTTCAGAACAGATGTATTAAATTTGTGAGCAACATCCACTTGGTCAAGTTGGATAGCAAGTAAATGTTTGTCAATACTTTATTGACCTTGCGATTAGATTCAGCATGCATGTCAAATGGTTGAAGTTGAAATGAGCATGAAATTTCCTTCAAGAAGAAAAAAAAAGAACATAAATTGCATTTATTAAAGCACAAGAGCAAACCGTGATGTCTCTCCACCAGGGGTCACTATTAAATCTGGCACGGATGTAGTACTCAAGGGCTTCTGATATCTTCTCCATGAACTCAGTACCTGGGGTGATGACATTGGGGTCAGAAACTTCGGAAATCTCTCGTGGTGGTTCCTCTTTCCCTTGAGCTCTTAATTCCTTCCGCATTTCATAATCTTTGGTCTCCTGTAAATCGAAGCATGGATGCATTTCTCGGTTGTTTTCAGCAGCTAGCAAACATCATCCATGTATCACACTGTCAATGTAGAAAATTATATGCAAGCATTGACCTCAACTATGGCAGAGTGGAAACGTCCCCTTCGCTTTTCGATTCATTTTGGCACAAGGAGTAACGCCATCTGTACATGAAACAAATAGGGAAGTGAATGCATGTATAACTAAATTGCTAAAATAATTGAAAATAACCAACATCATCCTTAACACTTGAAAGTACTCTTGCTCGTTAATGTACACTGCAGTAAGAGGAGGCGTCTGAAGAATTCAATTCAATTTGATATTTAACGACGCACAAACCTACTGCCAAGTAGAGGAGCCTTGTTGGCCTGACGATGCGGAACAAGCAGTCCATGTACTCAAACATGGACTCAAACACCTCACTGACCGTCATCGGAGGGCACACCTGCAATGGTGAGTGAACACACACATTAATACTGGCCAGATTTGCATGAATTAAGATGTGTAGATACATCTATGTCTGCATGCATATGGTCCTGTGGGTGGAAGCAACAATGGATGATGCAATTCATGTCGAGGTAGAGGTTGTCGTAGATGATGCCATCAGGGCACTCCTCTGGTTCCTCCTTCACAGGGGAGATGATGCTTGGGTACTTGTTCACGAGCCACTTGTAGAAAGAAGGTATTCCCATGGCAGCTGCAAGAATTGAGGGAGGAAAGGGCAGCAGGTGAAGCAAGAAGAGGATGAGGAGCTAGCAATGGAGTTTTCTAAAGGTCAGAACGATGCAAAGATTGATAGCTTCGGGCTACCTACCTTCTACTTCCCTGTAAGCTGTCTCCATCTCCACCACAGTCAACAGTCTGTAGCTATCAGGCTAACGACATGAAAGTTTTTGTGATTAGGAATGAGAGACTTTTGACAAAGCTATCAATGCCATTCAGACTGGCTTTTATAAAAGGCATTTATTATGGAGTCCATGAACTGTAACAAAGCAAAAAAAAAAAGGTGATAGTGTTTTATTTACAACTTTGCTGTGGCTTGGGTAAGGAGATCCCATGCCATTCATTTTACTTACTATTTTGGTCCATGCTATAACCATCTTGGTTAAAAGAACTCAAAAACATGGGCTTGATGTACCAACAATGTTTCATTTTTCAAGTTCAATATGTTGATGAAATCTAAAATTCATCATTTTGTCTTTCTGATGAAGCATATGGGTCCTCTAGAAATCATTTTTAGGACTCTAAAAAACAATTTTCAAACAAGGGAAGTAAAATACAGATCCAATCATTTTTGTATTGTTAGGTATCCTCCTAGTGGGTTAATGTGTCGTCATGATATAAACCTTTTCCTGTCTGGCAAAAGATGGATAATCCAACTTACTCGGCAGGCCCCCACCCTATTGTCACAAATAGGACCCAGTATCCAGATTCCACCCCTGTTTCTCAGTGCAATCCCAATCAATCACCCCTGTTTCTTAATAGTAATATCGCAACCGTCTCCCAATCTGATTCACAGAAGACCGCATAGGTTATATTATATTATATTATCAAATAAAATTTGACAAGTCTTTGCTTCAAAACTAATCCTGCTGAACAAAACTAACATTATTTTCGATGATTAATAAAGGAACAAAATTGTGGGAAAAACTAAATCGCACGAGTTCCTTCCTACTGTACAACCTCACTTACCTTGGGGATGCAGGAGGCGGCCTGTCCCGGAGCAGCTGCAGCTGCTTGGCGTTCTCCCGCGCCGCCGACCTCAACGGACCCTGCCGACAACGATGTCCGCAGCTTTCGTTCCTCTCTAGTCTGTACCCAGTACGGTGAGGGTGAGCGGCGGGGCTGCGGATGCGCACGAGGACGGAGAAGAGCGTGGGCTCGTGGCTGCTGCCCGGCGCGCGGCGCGGAGGCGCCGTGCCCGGCCGCCGGCACGACGCTCCCGGCCGGAGATGTCCGTGGCCGACGGGCTCTCCCCAAGCTGACATTGGGGCCCGCACTGGTTACAGCCGTTGATTTACTCGTTGACCGAGACAGATGTCTAGCGCGCACGCGTTAAAACGACTGAACGAGGGGTGTTTTTATTTATTTATTTAAAAAAACACGAGGGGTGTTTAATGTGCCGGGCTAAACAAATTTAAACGACGATGTTAGGGCATGTTTGGTTCCCTATGGAACTATGGACTAATTTTAGTCCCTATTTAAAAGATGTTTAGTTTAAAGGGGTAATGGTGACCAGAAATTTATTAACCGACCAGTGCGTATATGAAGTGCATAAATGAGTTGACGACGACAAACAAGAAATGCATAGTCCCAATTAGACTCTCAAGTATATATGTGCATCGGGTCAGTCGCTGCCCTAGCCGCGGCCTCGACGTGCCGTCGTCGCGCGCGCAGCCGTGCCTACGGCTCGCCCAGTGCCTGCCGCGTCTGCCGTGTCGCGTGCCACCGGCAGTGCTAGTGCTCGCCGGCTGCCTAAGGCACGGCAGGCCGTCGGCCGCGTGCCGGCGAGACGTCGTGCCTCACCGCTCGAGCCGCCGAGCGCCGCGAGCGCCCTCATAGCTGCCTCGCTACGCTAGCTCGCTCCGCGCTCCCTGCCCTCAGGCCAGCGGCCAAGGAGCGCTGCTCAGCGCCGCCACGCGGCCAGCAGGGCTGCTGCTCGCGCAGCCGCCGCTGCGGGGAGGGGAGCGGCGACCGCGTGGGTCGGCCCGAGGATGGGAGCGGCCACGGCTGCTGGCCCGAGATGAGGAGCGGCGGCGGGCTGGCGATGGCGGCGCGAAGGAAGCGGCGGAGGTGCGGGATGGGAGTCACGGACGGGATGACGGATCACCGGATGAGGCCGGGATAAGAAAAAATAAAGTGAATCCTCAGATACTTGTGGGCCGGGCCAAATTTGATTCTTTTCTAATTTCATCCGACCCCGCCGGCATTGCCTATATCTTGCCCGCGGGCGGGGAGGCTGCCTGTGCACGGCCCGTCACCGGGCGTGCGTGCCGCGGAGCGGAGTTGCCGTCCGTGCGTGCCTCGGGGCGGGCCAAATTCCCATGCTACGCGGGCGCCGACGCCTCGTCTTTGCATGCACATATATACTCTCAAGAGGGGCTAATGGACTAGGGACTAGTTGGGACTAAAAAAATTAGTCTATTAGTCTTGTTGTTGGATAAATTGGGAATAATTGAGACTAAAATTAGTCCCTATCCCCCTCAGAACAACCAAACGAGGCCTTAGTCTATGTTTAGGCCATTCTTAATACTATTTTAATAATTTCAATTAAATTTAGAGTAATTTATTTTTGAGTATCTCGTTAGTCACAAATTTATAAAAGAAAAGTGAATTACCTAGCTCTTCAAAGTGATGCACAAGACATAAATAAGTAGAGTGCGTTTTTATGAAGGGAAATCAAATTGTTGGGATGTTCTATGGCGCCAAGCCACCTCGTCTTAGACGAACGGGGGTGCCGTGTGGTGTGGCGCGGCGCCCTGGCCCCGCGGCGCGTGGGCTCATTTGGGTTTAGGCCCGTTTAGAGGGAGAGGCAGCGGCCCATTTACGGCCTTGTTCCTCGTCGGAGTGGGTCCAAGCCTCAGTTGCAGTTTCCCAATCTCCCTCAAAAAAAAAAAAAAAAAGGTTGCAGTTTCCCAATAAAAGGAAAACGTGCGGTGCGGTTAGATTAGCGTGAAGACTGAGCTGAGGCAGCTGCATTGCTTTTAGTCTTGTGCTCATCTCCATCTCATGATGTACCGTGCCGTTATTATTATAACATGTAAGTAAGCAAACATCAACTACATATTCCAAGAATGAAGGTACCTAGTACACTGCACCGGCACGCATCGATCACTAGCTCGAACGCTACTACTTCCAATCTTATTATACTCCGTTCTCATGTACGTACGGAGTATTCTTCTAGTTTAGACAAAAGAACAAAGGCGCTATTCGTTCTTCTGGGTGCATATATATACTTCGCTACAATGAAAGGACGTACCCAGTGCCGTAGCCTCACGTGAAAAAAAAATACGTTACTCGCATGTCATGTTCAAAGTTAAGATGGTGCGCGGCTTATGATACGAAGAGGAATGTAGGACCACGTGTCTATAGCCTATAGGCTGGCATGGACTTAACGTGCATTCTAATTCGTGATACTTAGTATGTCCAAACTACATGTCCAAATTAACAGGCAAAGTTATAGTTGTTTTTTTTTTTTTGTCATAGCCTGTTTGTTTATTGACGCCGCGCCGTTCGTCCTGGGCCAATCCATTTTGTTCATCTGCAGTTTCCAGATTGTTCGTTTGTTTGGTTTTCCTGGTAGTACTACATTTTTTTTTGTTTATTGATTCACGATGTTCCTTGCTTGCATGGGAATTGTCGTCATTTTCGTCCTATATATATATTCATTCACCACACACTACAACAGATTTATTCTTGCTGCAGTACGTACTGTACATTGTTCTATTCCAACAATGCAATTGATTAGTTTGCGTATACTCAAATAGTAGGACAGAAAAATGGTGGATTTTTTTTCCTCAAATTTGAAAAAAAATGGTCTGATTCAAATCCAGGAGTAGCATTTCATTTTTTTTTTTTTGGAGAGAAGAGGAGCATGCATGGTACATGTGCAGGCAGGCACTTTCGTTTTTTTTTTTTTTGGAGAGAGCGAAATGCCAAAAAATCATGCCGAGGAGACAGAGTTTCAGTTTGAATGAATGAATGAATTGCAGGAGAAAGAAAAGAATAGAAACCCAAACAGAAGAAGCAGGAGGGTGGGTCCCACCTGAGAGATCTGGGAGCTGTGTATGTGTGGGTCCCGCCGTTGCAAAGAGAAGGAGGGAGGGAGGGAGGGACCCAAACGAAAAGGAGCCAGCGGAGCGGAGCAAACAACACTGGACCTTGCCTTCCCTTCCCCACATCTCATCTCACACCGCGCTCCTCTCCTCTCCGACACGGGACGGGACGGGACGGGCAGGCACCACCACCGCACCGCACCCGCCGTCTTGGAGCGGGGCCAGCGCGCGCCAGCCCACCCGAATCACACAGATCGGAACGCCGGAGGAGCGGCGCCGTTCCGCATCGCCATCACCATCGCCGGAGCAACCGCGGGGTGCGGAGAGGAGGCCCCGCCAGCCAGCGCAGGCGCAGGTAACCGACCGCAACCCCTCCTCCCCTTCGCGGCGTCGGCGGTGAAACGCAGGACTCGCCTGCCCGCCTTACGCACCGCCGGCAGGCAGGCAGTACGTACGGCGCCCCGCGGCTACCCTACTCGCCTCGCCTCCCAGACGCAGCGTGTGCGTGCGTGCGTGCGTGGTGGTCGCGAGTCGTTTGATTCTGAGGGGGTCTCACGCAGTCAGATCCCGTGGCCTGGCCTCTGATGGCGTGCGCGCGGCTCCGTGTGCCTGCCAGTGCCTGGTGGTTGTTCAATACGATGCCTCAGTAGGGAGGAAGTAAGTGCTCGTCTCGATTGGAGTCGAGTGCCGATTCAGCAGCGCAGTAGTCGAAATTGGTCGTTTCACTCCGTCCTCGCGTCCTAGATTTTGGTCATGGATCCTCCACTTGATTTGGGGGCGTGGGAAATCCACCCTTGCGTAGTTGCTTGACCTTTCCTGCAAATCTAAGACTCAGGCATACCAAAACTTGTGTGTGATGACAGTGTTGCTTGCTCCATGCACTGGTTTTGGTTTTTATGCTTGCTTGCTTGCTGGGTGAAATAAACTTGGCTGCTCGGTTGGTTGGTTGCATCTCACTTCACTTATGATTAATCACTTGACTCTGCAGTTCAAACTTCGGATTCTTATGATTAATCACTCTGCTCTCTGCAGTTCAAGCTTCGGGTTCCTGGATCCCATACCGTGGGTCGGTCTCTTGGGGACTCTTAACTAATCCAGCGAGTGTTGAGTTGAAGCCGTGAAAGTGGAGATGAGTACTCTGAAGAAATCCGACAAGAAAGCTGCCCTGGACTTGGCGGCGTGGAGTTTCAATGTCACCACGTCGGTTGGAATCATCATGGTCAACAAGGCGCTGATGGCTACGTATGGGTTCAGTTTTGGTATGTCTGTGCTCCGCTCACCTGGGGTTTTATTATTTATCATACCTCTGACTTTCACCTTCGGTCTCTACTTCTTGTTTTCCTGGCTACTGAGTGCTATTATGCGGTTGCCAGATTGCAGACTGAATGTTGCAGGTGTATCTTCATCAATCAGTATTTTACTGATGGATTTTTGCTGAGCATAGTGATGGTTGATCTTATTTAATTGTGGAATCCACATCATGCATTTTTCATATACAGTACATTTTGGAGACCTGACAGACATCTTATGAATTTTAAATGGTTCTAATGGTGCTCTAATGCAAATTTCATGCCAAAATTTGCTTAAATGAAAGTTCCTGCCTCGATTTGAAATGATGTATTCTCTTCTGTCAACAAAATTTTTATTGTAAATACCAAAGTAATAACCAGATTTGCTTTGTTAACTCCGAAGAATAATTGTGGAGTTATAAAGTCCTCGAGCTATTTGAGGTTTCTGCAGAAACTGAAACCTACATGGCTACCCTCTTGCACAATTCCTTGGCAAAGCTGGTAGTGTCTCTGCTAATTGAACCTTCATGGCATTAGTGGAAGCAATTGAAATATGCTAGCATATGTAATTTCTTACTGTATGTTAGGTGGTTGCAGATTCTGTCATATTCCTGCACATTCTCAACAAACTGTGAATGGATGGGGACTTGGATATATCTCCTGTCATGTCATTAATTACCATTTCTTTTTTGTTTTCAGCCACGACATTAACTGGGCTTCATTTTGTGACTACTACCTTGATGACTATCGTATTTCGATGGTTAGGCCTGAGCCAGCCGTCTCACTTACCCCTAGCAGATCTAGTTAAATTTGTGATATTTTCGAACTTGTCAATTGTTGGGATGAATGTGAGCTTGATGTGGAACTCTGTGGGCTTTTATCAGGTTGGTGAAATTTTTAGTAGCTACTACACTATGCAAAGTATGCAACCTTAAATTGTCAACAACTAAATTCATTTTATTCCCTTGCTCAGATAGCAAAGCTGTGCATGATACCTGCATCATGTCTTCTGGAGGTTGTCTTTGATCATTACATTATTCGGGACACAAAGCTGAGTATAATGGTCGTGCTTATAGGAGTTGCAGTCTGCACGGTTACTGATGTCAGTGTGAATGCAAGAGGTCTAATTGCAGCTGTTATAGCTGTTTTGGAGCACAGCTTTGCAACAATACGTAAGTCTTAAGCACCTTTGTATGCAGATTTCTTATACCCACCCAACCACTAAGATTGCTTGCTAGCTGCAAGTTTGTTGCTGCACACTTTGAGCCTTTTCAAAGGACAACATGGCACTGTAGTGACAATGATACTTGTTTATTCAGCAAATTATCAATAACTAGCATTTGTCAAATTATTCATTGGTGTTGCTGCTGCTTTAGGACATAAGCTTTTTTTTTTCTAGAGCTTATGAATTGACACTCACCATGGCCATACTTGGTGTTTTCCATATTTGGACTGCCAGACTTGATAAATGCGGTCATGAATAATGATGCCACTGAATCACAAAAAAAAAAAAAAAAAAAAGAATCATGATGCCACTGATATATTGTTCTTTACACATTCCCAAATGTTGGACATGTGATATCTTTTGATTCCACAACTTTGGACTTTTTCTACTATTCAAGTGCTCTTGGTACCCCACATTTTCAGAAATCGTTCTATTTGGATTTGGGCCTGTCATGTAGTGGGGCACAGTTTATAGTCATTCTTATGCACAGTTTATAGTCCTTATTTCTGCTCCTTCTGCAGTATGTCCATTTTCTCCAACGCAAGTACTCTCTGAACTCATTCAACCTCCTGGGCCACACTGCTCCAGCCCAAGCTGGGTCACTCCTGCTAGTGGGACCATTTGTAGATTACTTGTTGACTGGCAAAAGGGTGGATCACTTCAGTTTCTCATCTCTTGCTCTGGTAAGGACAGTCTATAACAATGTTTCTATCTCTGTGATCATGACAGTTTATTCTTCTGGTTCTGTATATAATTAGTGTATCTGTTTGCTTATTGGAGATAAAATGGTGATTAGCTGGCATTTTATCTGGATGAGAATTTGGAATACTTTGATGTTTTATAAGATCACCAAGCAGTCTTATGAATGCTATGCAAAAAAAAAAAAAAAAAAACTGCCACAATTTTTCAATGATGTCGTTTGTTCTTGTTGCTGAAATTCCATCATTTTACTTATTGACCTGTTAGCAGTGAGTTAGCAACTATAAGTTTCATCCTTCCCTGGATTAGAATTTGGACTCAAGTGTCCTTACTCCTTACTTACCATATAATCTTTCCCTGATTCTGCAGTTTTTCCTGGCACTCATGCTTCATTGCCATTGGTGTTAATCTGAGCCAATTCATCTGCATTGGGCGGTTCTCTGCTGTATCCTTCCAAGTCCTAGGCCACATGAAGACCGTACTTGTTCTGTCCCTTGGGTTTCTTTTCTTTGGCAAGGAGGGCCTGAATCTTCAGGTAGTCCTTGGGATGATTCTGGCTGTTCTTGGAATGATATGGTACGGCAACGCATCTGCTAAACCAGGCGGCAAAGAGCGGCGCAGCATCCTACCAGTGAGGTCTGCAAGTCTCAAGGGAAGTTCAGAAGAAAAGGCCGGTGCTGAGAAATAGTCTTGCTATTTTCTGACTGCAACTTAGATGGGGAATTTTCCGTTCCAAGGTTAAATTTCTGGTGAGGTGACGCAAGTATCACAGATTGGGAACTCTGCCATATGTTTGACGCAGAAGACAAACTTGTCCCATCTAGAAACTCAGGATTGTTATAGTTACAGGTATACTGTAAAGCTTCATTTTTTGGCGCTTCGAATCATTTGCGGTGAGGAGAGAAACAACATGATTTACTAGGATTTAAGACAGTTTTTTATCAATCGAATATATATAGTGCAGTTGTTTGAGTTATATTCTTCTGTATTTTGTGGGGAACTGGGGATATACTGTAGGAAGTTTTGAATTGCAGTAATAGATCAATCGAAATGTAGGACTGGATTCGCTGAAATTAATATAATTTAAATCTTGCATTCAAAATACAATTAGTTTAAATTTAAATATTAGAAAAAGTGGTTTTCTTAAGTATAGAAAAAATGTGTTTGGTGGCCTAAGATATTTAATACCTCAACTATTTTTTTTTTCAAAAGTATAGAAAAATGTGATTGGTCGGCTGGAAAGGTCAGGGGTTGTGCCGCCCGCAATATGGGCTTGGATCGTCCGCAATATGGGCTTGGATCGTCGTGGATCCATGTTGTGATGGGCTGGTCTTGGAATTTGCAGGATGTCAGCGTAGCATTTTTGGATGTATAATTCAACTGACGTGTGTGTGTGGGCTGCATAAGTGTGTCAGTGACTCAGTTATCAGTGCCACTATGGCTTCCTGTGTTTCCTTTTTTTTATTTTTTTATTTTTCAAAAAAGAGAGCAAAGTTCATGACCGTGAACAGGTGATTTATAGTGCAGTTATTTGAGGAACATACTCTTCTGTATTTTGTGGGGATCATATAGTTTTGAATTTCAGTAAGAGGTTAATCAAAATATAGGACTGGCTTCGCTGAAATGAAAACCCGGAAAGGTCAGGGTTGTGCCGCTCGCAAACATGGGCTTGGATCCGTGTTGTGGTGGGCTGGACTCGGTGATTTGCCGGATTGCGAGTACGAAAGCGCAAAGCAGTTCACCCCCTCGGTATAGTTGGCGTGGGCGTGCGCCGGGCTTGGGTGTTACATTATCGGCATAGTAACGTCTCACATAAATCATATAGTTGCATATAGGAGCACGTATTGAATGCGAAGTTTTCTTGTAATACAAACAACACTTCAACGATGCACTCTTATTATAGTAAAAAAAAGCGCTCTTATCATCGCCAAACTTGTAAAAAGCTCACATAAATCATAGAGGAGTACATATAAATGCATATAGCATGATGCAACGAGTTCTCTTGCAAACAATACTTCAACAATATATGTTTTTAAAACAACAATTGAGGAGCGATCGAGAGGTCCCGTAGAACAGCTGTCAACACCCTATACCCACAATATGCATGCCGGCTCTATGGATAGACCTCAATGAGTGACCGAGATCCCAAGGCAGGGACAATCTTGTAACCATTAAATCCTGCAGCTAGGAAAATCTTGTGCCATGCTTCCTCTTCTCTCTGCTTTCCTGTTGTTACCATCATCATACACAGATCCAACAAAAGCTGGGCTTCTGATGCCTGTTTAGATGGGTACCCTATTACGACATCCACGATTATCACCTTTCCCTTTGGTTCTCGAGTAGAGACAGCCTCTTTTGCTTGTTTCAAGATTCTGATGCATTCCTCGTCACTCCAATTATGTAGCACATGCTGTATTCACGGATCAAGTAATGATGAAGTTGATCAACAAATGAAAGTCAAAGCTTTTATACATTGGAACAGAGGGAGTAGTAGGCTTGAAAATTAAATAAGACAACTCTTAACTCAAACTTTAAACATGGGTAGAATCTTATTATTTGTGTTATTATATATTACTAATTAGAGGCTTCAAGGAAGCCTCCATGTTAATTGTAATTAAACGTGCTAGAAGAAAAAGATAAATCGAGAGAAATTTCTGAAACATCTATGGATCTTATCTTCAAAATTTTATGAGGGGATATTTTTGTAACTTGGCATATACTTTTGTGAGTTGGTAAATCACAAGATTTGCCAAATAGTTTTTGGCAAACTCTTGACATGCCCTAACTTAGTGGACTCTAAACACCATTGACACCTTCAGATCAATTTTACTTTTAAGTAATTACCCACTCTTTATGATTGTGTAAAATAGTATAAAGTAACTTATAAATAAAAATAATTATCCACCTATACCATTAAGGGACCTAAACTAACGCTGAATCTAAATTTCCATTTAGTTATCGATCTACTATTTTAATATATAATTTATGATCTCACTTCAAGCTCTATTACTAATCTTAAGTAACATGGTACAAGTTTTTTAAATGTCTGATTATAACATGGAAGGACTTATTAAGAGTGCAATCCAACCTCGAATCCTAATTCCTATATTCTAACAAATTATAAATCGAGAATTAATAAAACATCTATTAAGCACAAGAGATTTAACTTAACTTGAGGATAAAGATGGCATGCAACAACTAATTAGATGAAATTTTAAAATCAAAATTTAGATTTATGAGGTCATAGGATTTGGATTGCAAATGGAGGCACCATAATTTAGAATAAGGGTTTCAACTAAAGATAGCAATGCAATGGGAGGCATTTTCCTAGATTTATTCCGAGGGATTTAATTGCGCTATGCATTTAGTGGTGATTTCTTGAATTTCAAGATATCTTGACTTAGTGGTGCTCATAGAAGTAGGGTTTATGTACTTGTATTCAATTCATAGGGTGAGTGTGAGTGTGTTTTGTGGGCGTCTATGTTGTAATTATGTCGTAATTCTAAAAAAATACAAAATTTATATTGAAGATACACATAGATATCATACAAAGTTAAAATATATGGATAAAAAACATATAGACTAGCAATTGATTAGTTTATCATAATATGATTGTGATTAATAAACAGTACTAGAGTATATTATGTCTATTATTAGGGTGGACATTAAACAATAACTAGCCCTTACAAGGACACGGGTTGATTGACTAGTGTAAGTAAATGAGGTTCTGATGAGCTTGTTCCATGCATAAATAGATCAGAGCTTGTTCCATGCATAAATAGATCACAACTACGTACTCCATTATAGATTATAAGTCGCTTTTTTTTTTTGGCACGTCCATTTGCTATGTATCTAGATATAATAATATGTCTAGATACATAGTAAAATGGATGAAGCAAAACTGTCAAAGCGACTTATAATTTAAAACAAAGCTTATTATATCTAGAAAATTTGTAATTACTCGTAAGTCATACCCTGAAGAACACAGCATCAGCTGGAGGGATGAATTCCATCATGTCTCCTGCAACGAACTCAATCGGGCTGTCACTATCAGCAGGCGCGGCGTCCACCACATAGGGCAACTCGAGCACCGAGCACCTCACGTGAGGGAAGGCCTTGGCAATGGCCCTCGCCGTTACCCCATTGCCGCCTCCGACGTCCACCAGGGTCGTGACCCCCGCCAACACCTGGCTGTGTATGCACTCACGGACGATGATGTCAGCCGTGAAGCTGCTGGCGGACTCCATGGCCTTCTCAAAACACGCGCCGAACGACGCGTCGCGGCCGACGAAACCATAGATGCCCTCGCCGTGCGCCACCGCGAATGGCGTCTCTCCCCGCCCGGTCGCCGCAACCGCGCCGTCCTCTTTCCGGAGCCAATCGGCGATGCTCTGAGACGCCGTGAAATGGAAAGGCGAGGTCATCAGGACCATGAGCGGCGACAAGCATCGGTGGCCACGGCCGGCATCGTCGACGAGCAGGCCAGACGCCGTGGTTTGGCGGTAGTATGGACCTGCCGTGTCGCCGGAGCCGTCGCTGTCTGCCGCGGTTTCCTCTATGAGGATACCCGACGTGGCCAAGAACTTCAGGAGGCGAGACAGGCATGGCCGTTTGCTTGCGGCGACGGGAACAGCGGCGTGCAGCTCCGACAGAGAGCCCGCCACCGAGGCGATGAATGGCGTTGGGGATCCCAAGCTTGATAGCAGACTGCAGGGCCATGGATTTGAGGTAGCTGAGGGCATGGCACCAAAGCTTTGCCTCGGCTTGTAAGAGCTCCTCAACTGTGCTCGTCATGGGGGCCGAGGTGCCTGCCATGCCCTCTCTCTCTGTCTGTCTAGTCTCTGCTACAAGCTAAGCTTGAACAGTGATATATTTGGCGTGAATTGTGTTGCGACTCCGTCTAAACCAGGGCTGGGGTTGGGTACTTATTAGGCACTCGCTGGTGTGCAAGCCATGCCCAAATAAAATGGGTCCCGCAACAAGAAAAACACGCATCATTAGTACAAAGCCGTAGTGAGTGAAAACACAAGCATGGCTGCTATCTTGCATGCTGAGGACCTAGGGGAATAAAAAGCACGGGTGGCCAACAAAAGTAGTAGTGAGAAGTAGGTAGCTTGCTCGAGTAGGTTTTCTGATCTCCACTATACAAATATAGAATAAGTAGTGTGATTAGGTAGCCGGTAAAAGTTGCTCTTATAAATTTGGCGGCATTTACTAGCCCTCGTTCCAAAAACAATGTCTTGTTGATAAAACTTGTTAAAATTGAACTAGCTAGATTTATCGAAACTATTATCAACATTTGTATATATAAAGAAATTTCTTATGAAAATATATTTAGTGATTTATCCAATAATACAAATTATGCACCACAAACATTAATAATTTCTTATATATTTGGTTAAAGTTGAAAATATTTGATTTCTTACGAGGTGAGACTGATACTCTTTTGTGATCGAGACGTCGGTCCTCCAGTAAAACCGAAGCCTCTTCTTCTCCTGAACTGTCTTGGATTTGAGGAAAGCCTCTACTTAGGCCAGTCTCAATGGAGAGTTTTCACCTCTCGGTTTTCAAGATGTGAAATTTTGACATGAAATAGGCATCTTTCTCAATGCAGTTTCATTGCACGGTTTCATATGCTTATGGGTTCCATAGCCTCTCTCTCATTACACGGTTTCAATGCACAATTGCATGGTGAAACTCTATTTCTGTTTCAATGGGGATTTCACACGGTTTCCAACACATGTGAAACTGTGCCCTCCTTCTCTCTCCTCACAGTTTAATGCAAAAAGTGAATTTCTGCTGATGTGACACCCTATTTAATGTGCATAAACGCCCGTGAAACTCCAGGTGAGAGTGGACTTAGGAGCCACAAGACCACATGGTTACCCAACTGTGCGCCATAGCCGCCACCTTTGTGCAATACACAACAATAGTATCAAAAATGGTGGGTCATTTAGGCCGACAACTCTGAACATACGGGGCCATTTAGGCCGACAGCTATTAAATGCATACACAACAATAGTATAAATAATATTTGAATAAAACTTTATTTTTTAGTTAGCACTAAAGTCTCTTCCCTTGATAAATTTAATTCTTATAGGACAGAAAAAATATCACGGTAATAATAGAAACAAAGGAGATAAAGTTTGTGGGTCGTGCGGCGTACGTGGACAGCGGCGTGTCAGTAGCAGCCACGAGTATCGATGAACTTAGAGAGGCCATGAGGCAGATCCTGCTCGATGATTTGGGTGGAAGCCACCGACAGCCTTCAGTGAGCGTGATCGGCTGCGCATTAGAAAAAAAATCATCTTACACGCTCTGTTTATGTAGTATTTTCACACGCTCTCTCTCACACATACATGCTACTCGCTACACATGAACACCATCTGTTGACGAAAGGAGAGGAGAGGAGAATCAAATCCAAATCAACATTAATTGTGTACTGACAAGAGGAGAACCGAATCCGAGTCAACACTGTTATGTGCTGGCGAGAGGAGAATTAATTAACCAAATCCTGAGCGCGTCCATAATCCCTTCTGTAGGATCATTGAATTAGGAATAAAATAATTGTTTGCAGATGAGTGGTAACAATAATGGCAAACTAAATAAAGCAGGAGTGATATATTCGGGGTCATATATAAGCTAGACAAGGTAATACACCGCGCATAAAGTAAATATGACCGACATGGCTCCCTAAAGATATGCTATTCAATTATGTCAAAAAGAATCTGTACATGCATGGCAACGACATCAGATTTATCTAGTTGAGAATCCACATGCATTTGTCTTATGCACTGTACATTTGGAGAATTGACATGGATTTTAAGTGGTTTAATTGGTGCTAATGCAAATTTTCTACCAAAAAAGGGGCTCCTACCTCTATTTGAAATGATGTATGCCCTTCTGTCAACAAAATTTTATTGCAAATACCAAAGTGATAACTAGATTTTCTTTGCTAATGATTGAAGAATATAATTGCGAAGTTTATAGAGTGCTCCAGCTATTTGAGGTTTCTGCAGAACCTAAAACCTACCTGCCTCCCCTCTTATATATTTCATTGCAAAATTTGTAGTGTCTCTGCTAATTGAACATTCATGGCATTAATGGAAGCAATTGAAAGATGCACATTTGTAATTTATTACTGTATGTTAGGTGGTTGCAGATTCTACCATCTTTCTGATCATTTTTCTCAACAACAAAGTGTGCATGGATGTGAACTTGGATATATGTAGGATCTCCGGACGCCTAGAGGGGGGTTGGTGAATAGGCGTGACCTGTTAAAACTCTCTGCAAAAACTCAACTCGAAAGCAGTCGTCGAAAGTAGCGCGGACACTGCGGGCTACTGGCGCGGCATCGCAAAGCAGCTCGATAGAAACTGAAACTCAAGCTGAGACAGGGATAGAAATGTAACCCTAACAGAAACTATCTCGCCTGCCTGGATAACCTGCAGAAAACTGATAACCAACAGAAATAACCTGCAGGGACACTTTCAAGTTTCAACCACAAAGGGGCTCAAACCCTAGAACACAAAATATGCAAGAAGGTAAAGGGACAAGGTGACACACGATTTATCCTGTGGTTCGGCGTCGCCACCAAGGCTGGCTTACTCCACGTTGTTGAGGTTGCCACACAAGGCTTGGCTCACCACAAAGGCTAGCCTTTTCCATCATTCACAAGTCTAGGGACCAAACCCTAGAGATGTGGGGTGATTTTCTTGATTTAGAACGAGGTTACAAACCTCCCTAGGCAGCCACACGAGTTGGCTTGCTCTAGGGCGACGCCTAGCCGGCTAGGAGCAAGCTCCAAGATTAATAAACCCTAGCACGCCGGCCAAACGCGAACCAAATGCTCTTTCAAGATGGGGAACTTGTAGATCCGGTCTCCAATTGCACTTTTCCCTCTTTTCCCTCAAGATTTGATGGTGGGATTGAAGATCTCACTTGGGGAGTGAAGGAGGAGCAATGGAGGAGAGAGAGAAAGAGCTCATGTTGTGCTTCGTCAAAAATAACGTTTGGGGAAGAAGCAAATGACCGTTGTGAGGGGCGTAAAGGTATTTATACCTCTCTACGCGGTAAACGGTCGGAACCAAGCGTGGCATTGCCGCGCCGATGCGCGGGTAATCGCCGCGCTACACGTAACGCATAAAAACGACCGAGATTTGGACAAATTGTTCGTGGTGGGGTGGTGAGTAGATTGGTAGGATTTGAGCATTTGATTCGACAATTGGACAAATGCGCTAGAATCCCTCTTAATAGTATGGCTTTCGTAAACTCAATATTTAAAATAGAAAATAAGTAAGCCTTGGCAAAATGGGGGTCCTCCACTGTCAAACATAAACACCTCCAACATGTACATCATCACCTTAACTCATTTCCTGCATGTCATCTTGAAGAATCTCATTAGTTCCCTAATTCAGTAGTCATCAACGCCAAAACCCACTTAGGGCTTTATTGCACTTACAATCTCCCCCTTTTTGGTGATTGATGACAACCCAATTAGAGCTTACAAAAGGTATGAAATATAAACCGAGATTTTTTTTTGAGATATGGATGTAGGAGCCTCCCCTAAATATGTGAATTGATTTGAATTCCATTTTGACATGAAAAGTCAAGATTCACATTTTAGGTGTGGTTAGGGGGCCTCCCCTACATCCATGCCTGCTGTGGGTGTGCAAAACAAGTGTCACAGGAATAGTCGTGGAGAGAAATGCAGTATGACAGTTTAAGGCACATAGAATCGATCAAGATAGATGAAGCGCTGCACCGCCGCCTTTTCGGTTGTTTAGTCAGATCAACATTAAATTTTCACAGCAGAACATGATATATAAAAGCAATAAACCGACATGACATGACATGCTAAGCAGTTCAAACACACACGCATCTGAGATCCGAAACAAATAAAGTCAAATAAGTGGCACTTATTACATAAAATAGTTTTTGCGGACTCTCAACCTCACAAACTAGCTAAACACGACTCTCATAGGATCTGCATGAAGTCGAAAACAGCAGGGTGTCGAAAAAGTTGAGCCCTCTAATTTTCTCCCCCTTTGGCATCAAGTGCCAAAAAGCGGAGAAAAGAAGAGAAATGATCACTCCTCATCATTTGTCCTTCTCAAGCCGCTCCCAGTCCACATCACGAAGTGGTGGACTCCTTGGACCAGATGTCTCCTCCTCATCAGACTCCACAACAGCACGGCCGCCACGGTGAGTAGTAGTAGTGAAATGTCCCCGAGCGACCACGGTCTTTGCGGGCTACGGCTCCTCTTGGTGCTGGCTGGCTGGCTGGCGGTAATCTCTTTGGCCGGAAGCCACCAATGCCCTGGTCCCACCAGCTGGACAAGTCCTCAGAGTGACCACCAGAGTAGCTGTCACTGGAGAACTGAGGGACCTCAAACTGGGGTGGAGGTGCTACAGGTGGCAAGGGTGGTAACCCCTCACACTCACAAGTGCTGCGAAGTGTCTCATGCACCTCCATCCTAGTGTCATAAGCCATGCGGAAGCATATGAGCAATGTCCAAAAATGGCCTTTAGCATACCCTTCGGCTTGCTCTTCATCCCACTTTGCTCCCGTGGTGAGACCTTTGGTGAGAAGACTGGGAATGTCCTCCCCGCCTCTAGATGTGCCTCCCACGGTCTGTCTAGCCACCTCTGCCTCTCTCCTAGCTGCACTAGGCATAGCCTTCTCGATGTTGTAAGGTGTGTGATACTCACCCTTGGGAAAGACCTTCCCAGTGACCCTCTCAATCATGAACATTAGATAGGGAGCATAGGGCAGATGCCTCCTACCATTGTTCATGGCAAAGAATAGCTGCATCCATATGAACCTATGAACATTGAACCTCCTACCAAAGTGTATCTTGTCAAGCACATTCCTAGTATAAGCATTAACATCTAAAGCAGCACCATCCTTGGGGTCAATGGTGACACTGATCAGGTTGTTCAACACATAATATTTGTTCTTGACTCACTCACGCTAGCTTGGACTTGTTATTTGGATTTCTCCACAAGTCCCTCATCTCAGTCACCTCTAGTGGCTGGTTAGCATGAATCTTGTCAAACTCCCTGTGGGTCTCTTTGAAGCCCAAGATCTGACAGAAAGTCCTGAAGCCAATGCGGTAGTGGGTCTTCTCAGTCATCCAGTGCATCACATCATTGTCCTGATCCAGGAAGTAGGTGGCATGGAACTGGCTGAGGATCTCCCTGTTCCAATCATAGGATAAGGCCATGATATCTGTAAGATCAAAGTTGCCACAAGTCTCAATAGCTGCATTAAAAGAGACCTCATTCTTGTTTCGCCATAGCCGCAAAGTCAATATCTTTGCATGTGTATGATCTTGTTCTTCTTGTAGTTGAAGATGGCAGTGAGATAGAAATCAGCATGAAACTCATTCCTGAACCTGGGATCAACTCCTCTCTGCTTGGGAATCTCATAGGGATTCTTCCTCCTTTCAGCAGTCACAAGCTTCTCACTAGTGCTGTAATCTATCACAGGATGATCATATTGATTGACAGGCCTAGTTATGACAAACTCACCCTCAACAGGCTGCATATAACTGCTGTCAAACTCTGTGATATGCTGCGGAGTGCCCCGCATGCCTTCCACCACAACGGTATGACCAACCTGCTCAATGATGTCCTCCCTAGTGGGTTGCACGCTCTTTGGGCGCCATAGTCACCTGCCTGCTGCGGAGTGAGAGCGAGCCTTCTCCACAGCCTTCCTCTTGCCCCCCTCTCGATCAATGCCCTCCTTCCATCTATGCAATAATATAAGGCTGGCCGTGAGACAAAACTTATGGCAAAAATTAATATACATGACTAGTGACTCTAGGTAGTGAAAGAAATTGAGTTTTGATTCACTAACGGTGGCACAATGAGCCAGCCCGACACTTTGCCACTCACGGGGCCGCGGCACCGCCGCGCTCCTGCTCCGCGAAGAATCAACATTGAGTTTCTTGCACTATCTAGCTTCAATATTCATATACTATCTCTCTGTCACAATCTCGTAACAGCCCAGTACTATTAAATATGATGTATTGGCCATGAATTTTAGAGAGAATCACTCTTTAATTCGAGGAGTGGCATTTAGGGTTCTATCCAATCCATTTGATGATTCGTAATCCATTGAAAAAGGGTAACAAACTGTTGGAATCAGTTAAGAGCAATAAGGCTCTTCCAAGCGGCAATGCCGCACCCTTCCCTTTTCACTTGATTTATGAATCATGAAATAGACTTCGATCTAACCCTAAATATCACTTCTAGAATCATCAAGCAACCCATTTAAACGAGAATCCATGGCTAGACACATTGCATAGATCGGGCAAGTCCAACTTGGTTTAGGGTTTGTACCTTGCTTGAAATCGTGGATTGAAGAGGAAAGGAGTGAAGGGGAGCCAAGGCTCCCTGCACCGCGGCCGCCACGACGGGGAGGAGCGCCGGCGGCGTGGCACCGCCGGTGGCGGAGCACGCGCGGCGAGGACGAGGACGAGGCGGCGGCCACCCGTTGACTGACCCGAACGCGAGAGTGAGAGAGAGCGGTCGGGTGAGGGCGCCGGGTTAGGTGAGAAAGAGAGAAGACCGAGTGGGCCGTAAAGAAAGAAAGACTTTAAAACGGGCCCATCGGTCCGACAATCCACGAGCGGTTTTCGAAAAACTTGAGTGCGGTAATCGCCACAAGACCATGCGTGGCACCGCGCTTTAACCTCGTGAGTAAAAAATATATGCCCCAAAACTGACTCTCTCTGTCTCGAATTGCTGATGTGCTCCCCCTATGTCATGGCCAGATCAATCATTCAAGCAGAACCATGGACATAAGCATGGGGTTACTTTTCACAAATAGTTTTGAAACACATAATGTAAACTTTTTCAAAACTTTTCCTATTCATGCTAGGATTCAATCATTGTGAGCTAGATTTCAGACCAAATTTCGAGAATCAAGTATATTTAGCTCACTACGCAAAGCACAAAACCTTGACTCATCGAGGGGCTTTGTGAAGATATCGACTAGTTGCTTTTTGATGCTCACATGGCGAATTGTGATATCTCCTTTTAGCTCGTGGTCTCTCAAGAAGTGATGACGGTGTCAATATGCTTGGTTCTTGAGTGGGCTACAGGATTATTTGCAAGTTTTATAGCACTTTCATTGTCACACAAAAGTGGGATTTTTGAGTATTGACATCCGAAATCTTTTAGGGTCCGCCTCATCCAAAGTAGTTGAGCACAACATGCCTTTTGCAACATACTCGGCCGGCGGTGGAAAGGGCTACACAATTTTGCTTCTTAGAACTCCAAGACACTAGGGAGCGTCCAAGGAATTGACATGTCCCGAAGTGCTTTTTTTGATCTACTTTGCAACCCGGCATAGTCGAGTCACGAATAGCCAAGTAGATTGAACTTGGAGCCCTTGGGATACCACAAGCCAAGGTAAGGAGTGAGTACTAAATATCTCAAGATTCTCTTAATAGCCACTAAGTGACATTCTTTTGGGTTTGCTTGAAATCTAGCATGCATGCACACACTAAGCATAATATCAGGCCTAGATGCGCAAAGATAGAGAAGTGAGCCGATCATGGAACCATATACCTTCATGTCCGCGGCTGGACCCTTCTCATCAAGATCAAGATGTCCATTGCTTGGCATTGGAGTTTTGATTGGCTTTGCCTTGGCCATATCAAACTTCTTTAGCATGTCATGGGTGCACTTGGTTTGACTAATGAATGTCCCTTTCCTCATTTGCTTGACTTGAAAACCCAGGAAGAACTTTAGCTCACCCATCATGGACAGCTCGAACCTCTTGGTCATTGTCCTACTAAATTGCTCAACATACACATTGTTAGTACTATCAAATATTATGTCATCGACATAAATTTGGCACACAAATATATCATTGCCAACTTTATGTGTAAAGAGTGTAGGATCGGCTTTGCCTATTTCAAAGCCTTGTTTGAGCAAGAATTCCTTAAGGCATTCATACCATACTATGGTGCTTGCTTAAGCCTATAGAGCGCCTTTTGGAGTTTGTAGACATGGTTGGGAAATGTGGGATCTTCAAAACCCGGTGGCTGCTCAACATACACTTCTTCTTGTAGAGGACCGTTGAGGAATGCACTCTTGACATCCATTTGGACTAGCTTGAAGTCATGATGGGCAGAAAGGCTAGAAGAATGCGGATGGCTTCTAGTCTTGCCACTGGTGCATAAGTCTCATCAAAGTCCAAGCCATCTACTTGAGTGAAGCCTTGAGCTACTAATCTTGCCTTGTTTCTTGTCACAGACCATCCTCCTCTTGCTTGTTGCGGGAAAACCCACTTGGTGCCAATGACATTAGTCTTGGGTCTTTCCACCAACTCCCAAACCTCATTCCTTTGGAAATTGTTTAGCTCCTCTTGCATGGCTAGCACCCAATCCAGATCCTTGAGAGCATCATCTACTTTCTGTGGTTCCAAATATGAAACAAACGAGTAATGTCGACAGAAAGCAGCTAAATGAGATCGAGTAGTTACTCCCTTTCGAAGACTCCCAAGAATATTGTCAATGGGGTGATCCCGTTGAATGGTTTGTCTAAGTCGTGGGTGGTCAATGCCATGTTCATTTTCTTCTTGATCTTCCTCATAATCATCCTCAGCTTCAAGTATTGGAGCAAGATCAAGTGGCTAAACAGCTGATGTAGGGGTTGGATCGCTCACGCCGAGGTAGTAGGCACGGCACCGCGTATTTTTTTTTTTTGCGTTTTTTTCGCCGCGCTAGATGCTTCCCGAGAGGTGTGTAATGCACTTGGTCATCGAAAGTACATCGTGAGAAATGTTGTGCGGCGGCGGTGGATGGTGGATCCTCCTCCTCTGTGGCTTGATCTTCTTGTGGCCTTATATCACCAATTGCCAATTGCTTGATTGCCTCACAAGGTGGATCCTCCTTTCCTACAACACTTTGATCAACTTGCTCTACTTGAGAGCCATTAGATTCATCAAATGACACATCTATAGTGACTTCAACTCTACAGGTGGTTTTGCTGAAGACACGATAGGCATGCTCATTTGACCCATAACCAAGAAGAAAACCTTTACCAACTTTAGGTGCAAACTTAGAGGTTCGAGGCTTCTTGTTAAGAATAAAACACTTGTACCCAAACACTCTAAAGTAGGTTACCTTCGGCTTATTACCGGTTAGGAGCTCATATGAAGTTTTCTTGAGTTTCTTGTGCAAGTAGAGGCGGTTGATGGCATGACACGCGGTGTTGATGGCTTCACACCAAAAGATGTCCGGTGTCTTGTATTCATTAAGCATTGTTCTTGCCATCTCTATGAGTGTGCGGTTCTTCCTCTCTACTACACCATTTTGTTGAGGGGTGTAAGGAGCTGAAAACTCATGTTTGATGCCCTCTTCATCAAGAAACTTTCCACTTGGGTGTTCTTGAACTCGGTCCCATTAACACTTCTCACTTTCTTGATTTGGAGACCAAATTCTCTTTGAGCCCTTCTAATAAAGGTTTTCACCTTGTCCTGTACATGGCACTTATCAAAGACAAAGAAAACCCAAGTGAAGCGGGAATAATCATCAACAATAACCAAACCATATTTGTTACCCCCGATGCTAAGGTAGGCCACCGGCCTAAAGAGGTCTATATGTATCAACTCCAATGGTTGAGTAGTGGTTATCAAACTCTTTGGTGGGTGTGGTGTACCTACTTGCTTTCTGCTTGGCAAGCGTTGCAAATCTTGTCTTTATCAAAATCAACATCGGTTAGTCCAATGATGTGGTTGTCTTTCTGCAGTTTGGCCAAGTTTCTCATGCCAACATGTGCTAGTTGGCGATGCCATAACCAGCCCATGCTAGATTTTGCCACTAGACAGGTCTCATTCTTAGTATTTCCCTTATTGAAGTCAACAAGGTAAAGTTTATTCTTGAGTTTTCCTATAAAGACAACAGAGGAATCCTCCCTGCGAAAGACTTCCACACCAACATTCATAAAGAGACAATTGTAGCCTTTTTCACACAACTGTGAAACTGACAACAAGTTGTAACTTAACGAATCAACATGCATAACATCTGAAATTGAATGCTCAAGAGTAATAGCAACGTTACCAAGACCGATCACATCCCCTTTAGAGTTGTCTCCAAACACAATATTCTCATGGTAGTTTGAAGTTGGGGAGTATGACGCGAACATACTCCTTTCTCCGGTCATATGATGTGTACAACCGCTGTTAAGCACCCAACTTGACCCACCGGAGGAGTATGCCTGCAAAACAAGTTTAGTTCACAAGTTTAGGCCCCCAAGCTTGGGACCTTTCAAGTTAGTCACAAGAACTTTGAGAACCCAAATAGAGGTGTTGCGAAAGATTTTTTCTGTCATTGCCAATGTACTTGGCAAACACCTCCCCTTTTGCTGTCCCTTTTCAACATAAAGCGAGAACTTAATCCTTGTTGTGCGACTTGGCTCTTTGATTGATAAGTATGTCTCTTTGGAACAGCCCAGACTGTATTCTTTGATTTCTGGACCTCAGCTTTTGGCCTCATGACCTGCTTCTTGACCTTGTTCTGAGCAGAAAAGTTGCAGACAGTCTTCCCTTTAGATGGGGGCGTGGCACTACCGCGCTTCATCGCGCACCGCACGGTGGATCGTTTGTCTTTGCTTGGCTTGGCCTTTGTGGCACGCTCTGTGCAGACTTCTTTGTGTCTACTAGCCCTCTACTCAAGAACTGAACACATTCAAATCCATTGATTATTTTCCGGCCATTGGTTTTGTTCCCATGTTTGTGTCTAAGTCCATCCTTGATCTTTGGGTTTCTCCCATCAATGTATTGTGGCTTCTTTGGTTGATTTACTTTGCCACTTTCAGTTTTCTTGTCACTTGAATAGCCCTTACCAATCAAAGTGTTGAGCCAAGTGATCTCTTTCCTCATTGCTTCCATGTTGGCAAGATTGGTGGCATACCCTTTTAGATCAACATTGAAGCACTTACCACAACCTTGACTAGTGGAGGGAGTAGAGGTATCCATTGTGGCTGAGGTATGTGAGTTGCTCTCCCAAAGAACGCTATATTGAGACTCAAGCTCTTTGTGCTTGCCTTGCAAGTCACAATATTTCCCATTTAGGGCAACTATAGCTTTTTTTGTGAGAGCATGGTCTCCTTGCTCCTTAGCTAGGCTCTTTTTCAAGGAGGTCACCTCACTTCTCTCATCCACAAGAGCTTCCTTGTTAGCAACATAGAGTTTTTCAAGCTTGTCAAGTTGTCCATCTCTAGTTGCTAGCTCAGCTTGGGTACTCTCTAAATCCGCCATTAGTTGAGAAAGAAACACTCTAGTCTTGGGATCTAGGTTCTTAGTGAGTCTAGCATATTCTTCATCATCACTAGATTCATTGTCACTAGAGCTTTCACTTAGATCACTAGATTCATCACTAAGAGAAGGAGAAGGTTTGGATTTAGGTTGTACCTTCTCATGCTTTGCCATAAGACAAACATGAGTGGAGTCATGGTCATCATCATCATCATCGGTCATGTTGTTGAAGAGCTTGGGTGTAGAGGATTCTTGCATAGCAAATGTGGCAATTTTCACCTCCTCTTCACTTGATTCTTTAGTTGAGTCCCACTCATGGCTGATGTGAGCCTCTCCCATGGTCCTTCCCTTTCTCTTATAATCTTGCTTCTTGTCTTTGCCATTGTCTTTCTTGTATTTGTTGTTTTTGATCTCATGTGGACAATCGGCAATGAAATGCTTTCGATGCTTCCACAATTGAAGCATGTTCTCTTCTTCTTGTTGGGAAACTTTCTTTGCAGCATTTTGTAACCATTTGCTTTCATTCCCTTGCCATACTTCTTCATGAATAGGGTCATGTCATCTATCTTCTTGAAATCAGCCCCATCATCTTCATCATCACTAGAAGAAGAGGTAGCATCAATGTTGTCTTGCATTTTCTTCATCTCCTTGGCTTGGCTTGAAGATGCTTGCTTGCTGCCCTTGACCTTGTTGGATGAGCTTGACTTGCTTGTCTTGGTAGCTTTGAGAGCAACATCCTTGATCTTGATGCCGTCAAGCTTGGTTTGCAACTCCCCAAGCTTTCTCCCTTCATTTGCTTCCTCTCTTTGCATGTCATAGGTAAGCCATCTTCCAAGCACATCATTTGGAGTGAAGTGCTCAAACTTCTTCTTGTCTCTAATCAATGTGACCACTATGTCATTCCTAGGTGTGTAAGCTTCTAGCATGATCTTCACCACGGTGTGTTCATCAAGGTCCTCATCTCCAAAGCCTCTAATCTTACCAACCAAGACCATCAACCTATCAAACATCTCTTGGGCCCCTTCTCTATCAAGTATCGGTTGAGCTTGGCCTTCAACAAGTCAATCTTGGCTTTCCTCACTTTGTTCACACCTTCATGTGCAAGCACCAAGGTGTCCCAAATCTTCATTGCCTCATTCACATTCATCACCCTATTGTACTTATTTCCTTCTAGAGCGCTTAGGAGGATGCTTGTGGCTTGACCATTGATGTGAGCGGCCGCCAACTCTTCGTTTGTTGGCTTCTTGGGGTTCACCCGTGGTGGTTGAAATCCACTACACAACTTCCCAAAGACCGGGGTGAAGTGCTCCAAGATAGGCCCTCATCAAGTGCTTCCACTTGGCATAGTTGGTCCCATCGAAACGGGGCAACTTTCCCGCGGGCACATTGATAAAAGACTTCTTGTCGCGGTTAGTCAAATAAGAAGAATAGCTAAAGGATATGGCTGCAAATTTGTTGTTGTTGGTGCTGCCCTCATCCTTCTTCTTGTTCACCTTCTTCTTGGGGATGTATGACACATCATCATCGCCATCCTCCGAGCTACTAGATAGCTCACTTGACTCGCTTCTTCTTCTTTCTTCTTCTTTTCTCTAGTTGCCCTCTTTGCAGCCCTTGCTTCCACGAATCCTTCTTCTTTCTTCTTTTATTTGAAGCCTCTCAATGAGCTTCATGCTCGCTTCTTCTTCAAGCTTCTTGCTTTCGGCTCACGTTCCGCCTTCCTTGCGTCTTTGGCGGCTTTCTTCTCTTTTCTTCTCTTTCTTGCCTCTAGCCTCTTCGGATCGGTGGTGCCATCGATAAGAGTGCCGTCACTAGCTGTAGCAGGTGAAAGATCACTGCTACTGCCAGCCTCGACATTCTTCGGAGGGCTGGTGGGCTTGCCTCCATCCTTTGAACCTCCGGCAACGTCCATACTTCACGTGGTGAAGCGTATCCGAAGCAACACGGCTTTGATACCACTTGTAGGATCTCTGGATGCCTAGAGGGCAATTGAAAGATGCACATTTGTAATTTGTTACTGTATGTTAGGTGGTTGCAGATTCTACCATCTTTCTGATCATTTTTCTCGACAACAAAGTGTGCATGGATGTGAACTTGGATATATGTAGGATCTCACGGATGCCTAGAGGGGTGGGGGGGGGGTGAATAGGCGTGACCTATTAAAACTCTCTGCAAAAACTCAACCCGAGCAGGTTGTCGAAAGTAGCGCGGCCTTTGCCGGGCTACTGGTAGCGGCTTTGCCGCACTCGATAGAAACTGAAACTCAAGCCGAGACAGGGATAGAAATGTAACCCTAACAGAAACTATCTCGCCTGCCTGGATAACCTACGTGAAAAACCGATAACCAATGAGAAATAACTGCAGGGACACTTTCAACCACAAAGGGGCTCAAACCCTAGAACACAAAATATGCAAGAAGGTAAAGGGACAAGGTGACACATGATTTATCCCGTGGTTCGGCGTCGCCACCAAGGCTGGCTTACTCCACGTTGTTGAGGTTGCCACACAAGGCTTGGCTCACCACAAAGGCTAGCCTTTTCCCTCGTTCACAAGTCTAGGGACCAAACCCTAGAGATGTGGGGTGATTTTCTTGATTTAGAACGAGGTTACAAACCTCCCTAGGCAGCCGCACGAGTTGGCTTGCTCTAGGGCGACGCCTAGCCGGCTAGGAGCAAGCTCCAAGAGTAACAAACCCTAGCACGTCGGCCAAAGCCGCGAACCAAATGCTCTTTCAAGATGGGGAACTTGTAGATCCGGTCTCCAGTTGCACTTTCCCCTCTTTTCCCTCAAGATTTGATGGTGGGATTGAAGATCTAACTTGGGGAGTGAAGGAGGAGCAATGGAGGAGAGAGAGAAAGAGCTCTGGTGTGCTTCTGTCGAAAAATAACGTTTGGGGAAGAAGCAACGACCGTTGTGAGGGGCAGAAAGGTATTTATACCTCTCTCGTGCAACGGTCGAACCAAGCGGCACTGCCGCGCGCTCGATGCGCGGTAATCAACTGCCGCACTACGTGAACAAACAAAAATGATCGAGATTTGGACGGTATTTGTTTACGTGGGTCGGGTGGTGAGTAGATTGGTAGGATTTGAGCATTTGATTCGACAGTTGGATAGATTCGTTAGAATCCCTCTTAATAGTACGGCTTTCCTAAACTCAATATTCAAAATAGAAAATAAGTAAGCCTTGGCGAAATGGGGGTCCTCCACTGTCAAACATAAACACCTCCAACATGTACATCATCACCTTAACTCATTTCCTGCATGTCATCTTGAAGAATCTCATTAGTTCCCTAATTAGGTAGTCATCAACGCCAAAACCCACTTAGGGCTTGATTGCACTTACAATATATCTCGGTCATGTCATTAATTACCCTTTCTCTTTTTTGTTTTCCAGCGGCGACATTAACTGGGCGTCATTTTGGTGACTACTACCTTTTTGATGACTATCGTCTTTTCGATGGTTAGGCCTGAGCCAACAATCTCACTTATCTAGCAGATCGGAAAATCAAAGCCACAGCTATGTGTGGCAACACATATAGTCTCCTTGTCTCTATGACAAGAGGGACCCACTTCATTTTAGAGTTTAGAGTTTAGCGTTTAGTGTTTTGGGTTAGTGTTTAGGATTTAGTGTCTATGGTTTATGGTATAGTGTTTAGTGTTTAATTAGGGTAGAATGTTTAGTATGTTGGATTTAAGGTTTAGTGTTTAGTGTTTAGGGTTAGTATTAAGTGTTTATGGTTTAGTGTTTAGGGTTTAGTGTTTAGTATTTTAGATATATGTTATGTGTTGCCACTCATGGTTATGGGAAGTACATGTTGCTTGCAGATCTAGTTAAATTTGTGATATTTTTAAACTTGCCAATTAATTGTTGGGACGAATGTGTGTTTGATGTGGAGCCCTGTGGGCTTTTTGGTGAATTTTTTAGTAGGTTGTACTATACTATGCAAATGCATCTTAAATATGACAACAAAATTCATTCTATTCCCTTGCTCAGATAGCAAAGCTGTTCATGATACCTGCATCATGTCTTCCGATAGGTTGTCTTTGAACACGTACATTATTCCCGGGACACGAATCTGAGCATAATGGTTGTGCTTATAGAAGTTGCAGTCTGCGCGGTTACAGATGTCAGTGTGAATGCAAGAGGTCAAATTGCGGCTGTGATAGCTGTTTGGAGCACAGCTTTGCAACAATACGTAAGTCTTAGCGACTTTGTATGCAGATTTCTTTTACCCACCCAACCAGCTTGCTACCCCCCTTCTGTTTGCAATTAGCTGCAAGTTTGTTGTCGCACACTTTGAGCCTTTTCAAAGGACAATATCGCACTGGAGTGACAATGATACTTGTTTATATTCTATAAAAGTATCAATAATTAGGATTTGTCAAATTATTCATTGGTGTTGCTGTTGCTTTAGGAAATAGTGCCTTTTTTCTAGAGATTATGAATTGACACTAACCATGGCCATACTTGATATCTTCCATATTTGGATTGCCAGACTGGATAAATGTGCACATGAATCATGATGCCACAGATATATTGTTCTTTACACAAGTTATAACTCCATTTCCCAAATGTTGAATATGTGACATCTTTTGATTCCATAACTTTGGTTTTTTTTTCTACTATTCAAGTGCTCTTGGTACCCCAAATTTTCAGAAATCGTTCTATTTGGACTTGGGCCTGTCATGTGACCAATAAAAAGGGCACAGTCTATAGTCATTCTTATTTATATGCTCCTTCTGCAGCATGTCCATTTTTCTCCTACGCCTCTCTGAACTCATTCAACCTCCTGGGCCACACTGGTCCAGCCCAAGCTGGGTCACTCCTGCTAGTGGGACCATTTGTAGATTACTTGTTGACAGGCAAAAGGGTGGATCACTTCAGTTTGTCATCTCTTGCTCTGGTAAGGACAGTCTATAACAATGTTTCTATCTCTGTGATCATGACAGTTTATTCTTCTGGTTCTGTATATAATTAGTCTATCTGTTTGCTTATTGGAGATAAAATGGTGATTAGCTGGCATTTTATCTGGATGAGAATTCGGAATACTGTGATGTTTTATAAGATCACCAAGCAGTCTTATGAATGTTATGCAAAAAAACTTCCACAATTTTTCAATGATGTCGTTTGTTCTTGTTGCTGAAATTCCATCATTTTACTTATTGACCTGTTAGCAGTAAGTTAGCAACTATAAGTTTCATCCTTCCCTGGATTAGAATTTGGACTCAAGTGTCCTTAATCCTTACTTACCATATAATCTTTCCCTGATTCTGCAGTTTTTCCTGGCACTCTCATGCTTCATTGCCATTGGTGTTAATCTGAGCCAATTCATCTGCATTGGGCGGTTCTCTGCTGTATCTTTCCAAGTCCTTGGCCACATGAAGACTGTACTTGTTCTGTCCCTTGGGTTTCTTTTCTTTGGCAAGGAGGGCCTGAATCTTCAGGTAGTCCTTGGGATGATTCTGGCTGTTCTTGGAATGATATGGTACGGCAACGCATCTGCTAAACCAGGCGGCAAAGAGCGGCGCAGCATCCTACCAGTGAGGTCTGCAAGTCTCAAGGGAAGTTCAGAAGAAAAGGCCGGTGCCGAGAAATAGTCTTGCTATTTTCTGACTGCAACTTAGATGGGGAATTTTCCGTTCCGAGGTTAAATTTCTGGTGAGGTGACGCAAGTATCACAGATTGGGAACTCTGCCTTATGTTTGACGCAGAAGACAAACTCGTCCCATCTAGAAACTCAGGATTGTTATAGTTACAGGTATACTGTAAAGCTTCATTTTTTGGCGCTCTGAATCATTTGCGGTGAGGAGAGAAACAACATGATTTACTAGGCTTCAAGACAGTTTTTATCGAATATATATAGTGCAGTTGTTTGAGTAACGTATATTCTTCTGTATTTCGTGGGGAACTGGGGATGTACTGTAGGAAGTTTTGAAATGCAGTAATAGATGAATCAAAATGTAGTACTGGATTCGCTGAAATGAATATAATTTAAATCTTGTCTTCAAAATATAATTTAAATCTTAGAAAATGTAGTTTTTCTTTTGAAAGTATAGAAAAATTGTGTCCGATGGGCTGCAAAGGTCAGGGTTGTGCAGCCCGCAATATGGGCTTGGATCGTCGTGGATCTATGCTGTTATGGGCTGGTCTTGGAATTTGCAGGGTGTGTGGGCTGCATCAGCGTGTCAGTGACTTAGTGTAGTGGTCAGTGCAACTATGGCTTTCCTGTGCTGCCTAAAAACACTAGTCGTCCTATATGCCACTATTCCCGATGCCGCTGGATAGATTTGGCCAAACCCGTTGCTTCCCCATGTCCGTACCCACAACCTGTCTGTCCACTCCGCACCCACCCCATATCCAATTATCTTTTATTATCCATGTCCATCAGATAATTGGGTAAATTAAATGGATATGGGGATTATCCAAAATACCATGAGCAGGAACGATTTCAGTTCTCGTCCGCCGGCTGCCGCAAGTCTGTAATAGCAAAGTTTCATTGGGAACCCTAAACTTTAGCGAAATCAAGTAAGCCCATCCAAGTAAACTTTTCTCTCGGTACTCTTTCATCGGGAACCCCAAGAGTGAAATCAAATTGAATTTTTGTCCTTCTCTTGTTCCTCTTCGCGTCTGAGCACAGGGACGGATGGACCCGGGACTTCGGGTCGGGGAGCCGGTTCGCGGCGGCTCGGCGGTGGCGCGGCGGGCGTATGGTGTAACCGGCCGCACGCTTGGCGGCGTGCCGTGAGCGGATTCGGTGACCGACACGGCCTTGCCATGGCTGCGAGTCTTTGGCGGCGGCCCGGCACAGTGCACGCGCCCGCGGTGGCGGCCGGCTCGGGACGGGGAGGCGTGGTAGGGAGGCGGTGGTGGCGGTCGGCTCTTTGGTGGCCTCGGGGGAGATGCAAGGCGAGAGGAGGCAGCAGGGACTCGGGCTCGGCAGCTCAACGAGCTTGACCATGGCGTATGCGCTCTGGACAAATGGGTAGAAACAATTAATCACACATGCACCCTCCCCATACCCTCTTTGAGACCGGGTATACCCGTCCCTATCCGATGAGACTGGGCACATCCATATCCTACCCAATATACACGGGTGCAGATGTGGGTAATGGGTATTCATACCCAGCGGCATCGGGACCACTATAAGAATCTAATTATCTAAGATACTATTCGATGAGTACATATGAAAAAGTCTGCGTAACCCTGTTCGAAAAATTGTTATACATGACCCAATGAGTGAAATTTTTACTGTAGTTCAAGCATACAATAATTAGCAAATCATAAAAATTTCACCACAATTGGACCATAAAAACTGCAACTATGAATTATTCCAATTAACACATAAAATTGGATTTTTTTAATTAATCTAAAGGTATAACAAAACCTTTGTATTAAAACATACCATATATTATATATTCACTGTATGTAGATCTATTAATGTGGAGTCCAACAAATTTTGATTTTTTTTTTTTTGTTTTGTTTTGTGAAGGGAGGAGGAGATCAGCGGTTTGAACTTTGAAGTAGATTGACTTTTTCTATGCATGATACTTCCCCAATTCATAAATGCACCTAGTACAGACCTTGCTATTCTTCGTATGAAGTCCTATTCTTCATTGGCGGCTAAAGATATCTCATCAAAGCTTGTCAAAAAAAAAAAAAAAAAAAAAAGATATCTCATCAATACAGTAATCTATTCCGTGAATCTACCATAGCTCATAAAAGTAGTAAAAGCCTATTGTCAAAAAAAAAAAAAAAAAAGTAGTAAAAGCCGATCCCCTCTGTCCCCTCACAAAACACTATTCTTAGAACAGTGCATACGTATTCCCCGCCAGCGTATTTCCCCTCCCGTATTCTACTTGCCCACGTGTTCCTTTTTTCTCGAAACATCGGCATCCGCCACAACCCTTCAGCTTTGGGACCGTACGCTGCCTCATCACCGCCGAAACTCTCGATGCCTCCGAAGGTCCGAAGCTCTTCGCAACACTGTTCTCAAAACGCACCCCTCCACCGCTCCTGTTGCGAACACGATTTAGGTCACATGTGTTTAGTTTTGTGATTGAGTGATTGTCAGCGGTCAACACTTTAATTCTATTTTTCCTTTATTCTTTATGCTTCGGCTATGTTCACGGGAGCGTGGAGTGTGTCGAAGACGTATCTCTTGGTTCGTGTTGTGCGAGGTGTGGAGCTTCGGAGATGGTAGGCGGCCAGGTGAAGGGGCCAAGGAGGGCGTGCGGGCCGACGGACCGCTGGAGGTGAAGGACGGACGTGAGGCTTGGACCGAGGGACCGGATCGCCCGGGTGGCTAGCCATGGTGGCTGACATCCGGGACATCGGCGAATGCAAGAGGGCGTGGCGGGACCGTGTCGATCCGGGTCAAGACGGGCGGCGTGCGGCGGGCGGGGAGCCCGGATGACTTGGCGACTTCGAGGCGGTCAAGGCGGCGATGACACGTGTCGAGGAGGTTTGGTGGTTTGTCCTCAAAACCATCGGTCGCGGGGTTTCGTGGTTTGGGCCTCAAAACCACGGTGCGGGTTTGGTGGTTTGGGCCTCAAAACCATCGGCGGGTTTTTACGGGTTTGGGCCTCAAAACCCGGGCGTTCCGTGGACGGAAGGGCGGCGCGTGGCGGCATCGGGAGATTGCGTGGAGCAAGGCTGCGCAGATGAGGAGGCGCGGCGGTCGTCGGATTGATAATTACCCGAGTCGACCAAAATAGCGCAGGGTTAAAAAGATCGACTCATGTATCTTGGGGTAGTTTAGGCGAGAGGAATATTGGACTATTTAGTGGAGGCTTACCCCCTTCATCCCTCTTGCCTCTTCCATTTTCGTTTTTATTTTTCCCCAATTTTAAGGTTCTTGTTTAGAGGTCAAAGAATCCAAGGTGGTGAGGCTTTGTGGTGATTTTCGTCGGGAAGGGGAGCCCCAAATCTCCCTGTCGTATCGTGGCTTTTGGATCCAATTTGTTTTTCATCTTGGCTGCGATTTTGTTTGTTGGATTTTTGGATCTTGTGCTGTTTCGATGACTGTGTGCAGGTGGAGATTTTGACGAACCAGCAGCTTGCCATCGAGCAAGTGCGGGCGGCGCTCCAGGCCGGGCAGGCGCTCCTCCACACGCGGGCAGGCATCAAGCGGCCGGCAGTCAGGCCTGCCACTCGGTCATCCACCAGGAGCGGCTCCTCCTCCTCGGGCTCGGCACCAAGGGCAGGACCGGCATCCACGAGCGGCGCCCCTGCTCCAGCTCGGCAGCTGCACACGACGGTATCTACTTCAAGCAAGCTACGCCAAGCAAGCCACGCCCTGGTGGCCTTCTTTGGAGCACGAACAGCTCCTTTTCTGCTTGGTGCACGTCCCCTGCCCAAGAGGAACAGAGCAGCGCGGCAGCAGGTCCAGCCGACTGCGTCGTCCACCCTGCACTGAACTCGGCCTCGACACCAACAAAAGAAAGGTCGTTTCTTTCTCTGTGAAGTGGAATTGGCCATCGAGCCATTCTTTTGCTTGTGCAGGTAGTTGGATTGGGTTCGTATGTGTGAAATTCTAGCATCCAATGAACTCAGTTCAGTCAGACTATTTCTGCGCACACAAGGTGCTTGTTGAAATGCCTCTGAAGTTTTCTTCTCTGCTCTCGTGTTCTTCTTTGCCTGTATTCTGACTCTGAGTAAACAAGCACTGCAACGTGCTCGTCCTTGGTGGGCTGCTCGTCGAGTTCGAATTCAGCACCGAGTGCATCAGCCATGTCTTGTTTTGTGCAGGTTCTGTCGACTGGCTTCTTGATTTTCTATTCACTGTTTCGTATGCAGTTTGGAGACCTCCCTACCTGTACGTGGGCATTTTGTGCTTGATTCTAATAGATTAAAAGCACCTGTTTTTCTTTACGTAACGTGTGTCAAGCATTGTTTATTTGAATAGTTATTTGCTTGCTTTGCTTTCTAGCTCTCACGGTATGCAAGTTTCAGCTTGCTGTTCATATTCGGTTGAGCAGGGCAAGCTCCAATGATGATTGGTGAAGGCTCAGCTATCTCAGTACAAGATTGCAGCAACTGTATTGCTTGCCGTGTCTAATTTGCAAGTCAAGTTCGAGCAAACTGTTTTTTCGCTCATTTGTGATCCAAATTGTGTTCGGTTTTTTTGCGTTGATTTGCTATCGAGTCGAGAAATTTGTCTAGTTACTCGTCACAAGTTGGCGTTAGTAATCTAGTTACGGGGAACCCGCTTCTTTTCGATAGAAGTTGGAAATCTCGTCTCATTGTCTCTCCGTTGAGGTTGGGGGTTGAGCCGATGATCCGAAATTGAAAAGGAAAATTGAGGCTCCCATTCACCCCCTCCGGTCGCCCGTTCGGTCCTTCACGTACTCAGCGTCCCCATGGTGGCGGGCCCTGTCCGTGCCCACTCCCTCGCGTCCTCCCGTCACGCCGCGCCCCAATCGCTGGGCGTCGGCCGGCGCCGGTGTTCCGTGAATTTAGTAATTTCGGTGGTGGTCATGAAAGAAAAATCTGAAATTTCGTAATACAGCGATACATGTGCTATATAACTTTAGACTCATATTTTCTACTATTGATATTGCATACTCTTCAATTCAATAGATGTGTAGTCACAAATCATATTAATATTTGTTTATATCTTTTTTTTTAGAAAAAAACATACTTCTTGTGCTATTCACTAAAATGATTTCGGTGAAATTTCAGTAATTTTGGCATCGCATGAAATTTTTGCAATACCGGAATTTAAAACTCTAAATTTCTCATCCCCGTTCCAAATTACTAGTCGTTTACTTTTGTCAATACATTATTTTATTATATGTTTAAATATAATATATATACATACAAGAATACACTACTCCATCCGTCCCATGGAGTTTGTCGTTTTTGACTTTTGAACTTTATGTTTTTGACCATCCGTCTTATTCAAAATATTTATGCAAATAATAAAATAAATTAATCAATATTCAGGTATCTTTATTGATAAACTAAGTTATAACAAAATAAATTATATTTGTGCAAAAAAATTGAATAAGGCAGATAATCATCGAAAAAGATGGCAAGACGGAATCCAGAGTGACAAACTCAATGGGACCGAGGGAGTATATAGCAGAAAAATACTATGTAACATCTTATCTTTTAATCTAAAATGAAGTATTTAAGTGCCAACTCACTGCAAAAGTCCTATCCATAAACAATTTCTTTTGAAGTATTTCCTTGCGTAATGTGCGATATCACCGGTCGCTTGTCGTGACCGTCGGTGTCGGAGAGCGTATGCGGCGGGGATCAGTGTACAGTATATGTACAGTGGCGCATCGGTCGAAGCACGTACAGGGCAGGTAGGCGGTGCGAACTGGTGTCCTTGCTCTACTGTGGCTCTTGTGATGCAGCCCAAAGACGTCGCAAGGACGCGCAAGTAGGTCCGTCAGAGTGCAGTATTGCGGGTGTGTTTGGAGCCCCGAATTTGGGGCTGAAATTTGGATGGATGTGACAGGTATGTCACATCGCGCATCTGTTGAAGACGCGTTTTGTTTGTTAGTGGTAAATATTATTCTACCATGGCGTAACTAGGCTCAAAAAGAATCGTCTCGCAATGTACATCTAAACTGTGCAATTATTTTTAATTTTTACCTATATTTCGTACTCCATACATGTTGCGGCCGGCGGATGTGATGGGAAATCTTCTTTTGCATAGTGAAATTTGGGAGGAATTTGGGGTGCTAAACACACCCTACGGTGAATTGTCACTTCTCTGTTCGCATGTCAGGCAGTAGGCTGTGGCCGTGGTATAGGTATGGTTTTAAGGCGTGCTCAAGCGGCTGGATTTGACATGCGTTGACGATGGAGTTGCTCTTTTCTGCGTTGCATTCGTATGCAACAGTTGTCTAAGCAACCGGCGTTGGGTAAGGCATGCTATATGGTGGTGCGAAGCGGTTTGTTGTTAATATGCGAGTTTGGAAATATTTTTGGATATCAGTAAGGTGGATTCAAAAACACCGGTCGCGAGGAAGAACAATATAGTCTGGCAGAATCGATTGACTGTTGGAACGGGTGTGGAGTTGGAATAGCGTCCTGAAATGCATACTGAATCGATGGAGTTCATCACGAGCTCCTTTGTGCTCGAGGACGTAGCAAAATGCACTCGGGAGGCAGCAGAGTCTTTTTGGCGGTGTACTTGAATCGCGTTGAGTGGTCATGATGGTCGGGGTTGGCTACACGGCAGGGTCTCTAGTGTACTCAACGTAGACTACTTTTTGTTGCAGTCGATTTGCAGTGTCTAGGCTTCAAGGCGCCTTGCAGTGGGTACAATTTGCAGGATCGGGGTGTGATCGCTTGAGCTACAAGGAATTTAATAGTACTTGTCAGTGTTCTTGTGAAGAGGCAATTTTTTTGATTTTGCGTTTTTGTTAGAGTTGTTGATTTACAGTCTGTTTCGTAAGTTTAAGAGTAGATTTGGAAAGGTTGGAATTTTTTACACAGTTTGAGTCTAGGTTTTGCAAGAATCTACAATGTATCTGTTGTTCACTGAAAAAAATAGCGCTATAGCGTTGGAATATTGTGCCAATAGTGGTTAGAAGCACTCGTCGCGATGCGAAAATAGCGTGTTATGGTGTGCTATAGCGCCAAGTAGCGCACTAATATTGTCGTTGTTGTGTTTTGGACAACCTCCAGCTAAATTCTATAGCTTGCAATCTTTTCCACGTTTTTTTATATTTGTGTTTTTTCTCTTGGCAGCTGTATGTTTGATTGAGCGAAGGTGTGCATGTATGGAGCAATTGTATCATCGGAAATTGGTTGTTTTGATCCCCGCGATCTTGGCAAGGTGTCGCTGGCTCGTGAGTCCACATATACATATAGTGCTAGCGAAAATGGTGCTTGTCAGTTGTGAAAAGAATGTGGTTGTGGTAGTTGTTTGGTGTTTGCGTAGAGGAACGCTCGTATATTATGTTGCTTTCTTTGTTGGACTTGCGGAAAGTGCGTAGGAAATTTAGGGCGTGGACCGGTATGATTGAGAGGGTCGGTTGTGATAGGTTTGGCTTAACTTTGTTGTTTGCTTGTCAACTTCTCGGTTGGCAGGCTTGCACGGTCGCTTGGCTGAGATTTGGCGTTACATTATGTTTATCGTTCAGCTAGTTTGGGTTTGAATGGTCTAAGTTTAAAGAGGGAGGTTTGCAAATATTGACTCTCTTTAAAAAGATTAAAGGTACAATAATTTGAGATTCTAAACTTCCAGTCGCCAGTATCGTCGTTTCAACAATGAACACATTAATTATTAAATTCGTTTTGGATTATTATATGATTTAAGATAATATAGTGATAAGTAATTTATTTTTTAAATTTGTTTTTTAAAAGACGATTTTTCAAATTAGTACTTGAGTAGGCATAGATATTATATTTTTATTTTACGTGGCTGGGGGCTGTGCTCTAGTATGATTGTAGGGCGGGATGATTAATCGATCATTAGTTTGGTTGAGCTTGCATGGAGCATGCAACCGAGGATTATTACTAATCTGGCATTAGCTTGTTGGGGGACCGGTGGAGGTGGAGCTGCACGTAGTGCGTCATGGTGGAGCTGTCTGGGGTGGTTGTGTGTAGTACAGGAGTAGGCAAAATGTTGCATCACACAGCTGTCGTCGCTAAGATTCACTAACCTACCGGGGTCTTCTCGTGACTTCCCTTTTCCCTGCTACAGTAGAAAGGCGAACACCGGCGATTTCCCAAATCCGGCGTCGATCTCGTCGATTCTCCCCCCCGGCGGCCTCTTGGCGCCGTGTGTGGTGGGGACTCGGCGAATCGACGTCCGCATCTGTATAGGAGCAGGTGTTAGAGTTAGTAGGTATCGCCGGCGGGGGTTCTCGCCCGGCCAGGTTTTTGAGTTCTTCTTGGTGGCGGGATGGCGGCGTCTCCGGCGTCCTCGGTGGCGGTGATGTGGGCGTCCCCATGGAGGTGGAGGCCTCGGCTTCCGATGGGGTTCGCTGCGTCGGCGTGGGGATGGCGGACGGCGTCCGGGTCGCGGCTCGGGTCAGCGGCGCCACCGGCGCGTTACGCTCGCATCCGCGGTGTGCTTCCCTCGGCGTCAGTCTGGCGGGGGCGGCGACGGAGAGCGGCGGCTGTAGGCGGCGGCGAGTCTTCTCGGCGGCGGTTTCCTGCCCCTTGGTGCGGTGCCATGCGGAGTTTTGGCTCGCGGGACGGCTACGGCGGGCGATGGTGGCGATGTGGCGAGGACTTTTTTCGAGCTGCTTTCGCTTGGACTCCTCCATCATCTTCGCGGTTTCCACCTTACGAAGCGCCCGGCGGTGTGAGGCCCTTCGGTTGTGCGGGGAGGGCGTTGTTTCCTCTGCGGCTTGTTGTTACGGGCGTCGCCCGGCGAAGAGGAGGCGATGGCGGCGTCGTTGAATAATTTCCCCGGCGACCTCTTCCCAGCCTGGCGCTTTTCTCCTCGCCAACGGCGGTGTGGTCGGAGTGGGCGATACGAGGAGTCTTCGTCGCTGGCGTGGCTATGTCCGGTTATCGGACGGCGGCGACAAAAGGGTGGATCTTACGGTTCGATGCAAGGTTTGCGGTCGCAGGTGGTCGAACCTTCGTATTTCTTGTGGCTATTGGAGATACGAGGTTCTTGGCTCGGGGATGTCGGGGTTCTTCTCCGGCCGACATGCTTTGTAGAGATTAAGGCGTTGCTACAGGTAAGCGGTTCACAAAGCAAGACAATTTGAGCTTAAAAGCTTCGCCCGGTCTGCGATGATGCATCCTCGGATCAAGGTGCAGCGGTTTGTTTTGGTTGGTGCGTCGGAACTGCGTTTCGCTTCTTTCAGATGTACCTGTATCTGTACTTGTTTGTGTCCCTTACTTAATACAGGTTCACTTCCAAAAAAAAAAAAAAAAAAAAACAGCTGTCGTCGCTCCTGTTCCTGTCTGAGAGTGTGGGAGGGCGTGCGTACAGAGGTCAAGCGTTTCTGGATCAGGGTACATGCCATGCGGCGCCGCCCGGGTGGTGGCTTGTCACTGTTTAAAGCGACTGTATGGCCCTTCTTTTGTTTGGCACGCATCAAGCCGGTGTCGATCGTGTTCAGTGCGTGGGGAGTCTGAACTCGACGGGGGCCTCGGTTCAAAAAAATCGGGCCATGGCGCACGTTAGTCGGGGTGGACAGAGCAGTGGTCGTGTCCGTGGCACAATACGTTTTGTAATAATTATCGTGAGAAGCCCGGGTATCCTATAACCTCTTTAAACCTGGTGAAAGAAATCTACAGTATACCCGTTTAGGGCCTAGACTCAAATCCCTGTAGAATCTACAGTGCGACCCGTTAGGCCAGTTCTCATGTTCCTCTCCGTCCGATTCGCAACAACCACGGCCTGGAGCTAACAGTTTCCACCGAACCTTCTATCAGGTTCGTGACACCCACCGAAATGTGCACTCAGTCCATCCACAGACCGGCTAACCATCGGGATCCGGCGTCGGCGTCCGCACCACACTCCCAACTGACGAAGAATGCGAGGGAGAGGAACCACCGGACAAGCTCGGGCCTGGCGAGCGGCCCCTCTTGCGCGACGCACCGGACTGCGAGCTACCTCCGGCCATCTCCACCTGCCGAGCGAACACTGCAGACGAGCTCCTAAAACTGGTGAGACCTGAATGGAGTTCATGATGGCGGGATTCTCCATCAGAATCCATGCGTAGATATTGTTAAGGTTTCCTTACTTTGCATTACAGAGTTTCGGGGGCCTAAGCGATGCTGGACGGGGAGTAACTGGGACTGTTGACCACCCCGATCTGAGGCCGGATCGGGGGCGCATATATGCCCCGAGGCAAAAAAATTCGCGTTCCGCCCGGGTGCTGGTGGTGTGCTCGGGGGTGATGGAGCTGTGGCTGCGCGGGCCCTCCGAGGCACACATGGGGGACCTAGTCGGGCAGGCCCTCTTCGGCGACGCCGCGGGCGCCGTCGTCGTCGGTGCCGAACCCGATGCTGCTGCCGGCGAGCGTGCCCTGTTCGAGATGGTCTCCGCGTCGCAGGACGTGATACCGGGGACCGAGTACACGCTCCACCGTGACGTGGCGCTGCACGTGTCGAGCAACGTCGAGCGGCTCGCCAAGGCGGCGCTGGAGACGAAGAAGGCCATCACCATCGGCGGCGGCGGCGGCGGCAAGGACAACGCCGGCGAGAAGGAGGTGTTCTGGGTGGTGCACCCTGGCGGGCGAGAGATACTGGACCTGGTGGAGAGCAGGCTCGGGCTCGGGAAGGAGAAGCTGGCGGCGTCGAGGGAGGTGATGAGGCAGTACGGCAACACGCTGAGCTCCTGCGTCCTCCTCGTCTTGGAGGAGATGCGGCGGAGGTCGGCGGAGCGTGGCCTGCGCACGGCGGGGGAAGGGCTGGAATGGGGCGTGCTCTTCGGCTTCGGCCCTGGCCTCACCGTCGAGACCATCCTCCTTCGCGCGCTGCAGCCTAACTAAACCGCCGCCTAAAATTCAAGGAAGCACTTGTACTATACGTATATACATCTACTAGACTACGAAGTTCGTAGTATGAACGCACCATGTATGTATGTGTGTAATATACTACGAAGTACGAAGTTCGTAGTACGAACGCACCATGCAGTATGTATGTGTGTAATATTGCAATAAGCTCGTGTGTGGACCGACGATTCAGATCCGGACATACAGATGCAGTTTGTGTATTGTGTGTACTCCAGACCATGCATATATGCATGCGCTCCTTTGTTTAATCTTTCTATCTATATATACTATAGCAACTAGTATAGCAAGCATGCATATATGTATTGTGTTTGTATATATCCGCGTGTTTGTGTGTAAGTTGCACTTCAATTAGGAAGATTCAGATATGAAAGATATATGCATAACATATGTGTCGTGTAGTGTAAGTTGCTCTAAGTGAAATTGTAATAAGTTGTTGAAATGAAAAATAACAAGTTATTATGCATGCATCTTTCATATTTAAATTTGAATTTGAGCCACCGTTTTGCATGTATGAGGGCTCGTGCAGAAAAAAAAAAAATATATTGTGCGCCTAATGGAGGCCCATCCAGTTTGGCGCTTCATGGTTGGCCTGTTAGGCCTGTTTGGGGCCTTGTTATCCATGATCTTTTTCTTTTTTAGGAGGGGCCCCAACTTGTTATCCATGGTCGTCAATTGGAGCGGAGCGTCGCAGCATCCTACCAGTGAGGTCTGCAAGTCTCAAGGGAAGGCTCAGAAGAAATGGCTGGTGCCGAATTGACGAGTATGTTGGGGTGCAGAATTGATTTGGAGAGCTATTTTTTATATTTTTATATTTTAAATTCTGTACATAGTCTCGGAGTTGTGATCTGAGCATAGCTTTGGCTGGTTAGATGCCTTGTGGAGGAAAATGTCCACCTGAATTCAAGTCATAAAAAAAAAAAAAATCCAAATATGATAAACTTGCGTTGTACGATATCCCCGCCTAAATAAGTCAGATTGGGCCAAATTGAATAATGTTGGGCTGTGAATACTGTAGCCATGAGTACTATTCACCTGAGGCCCAACTAACTTTAAAACTAGAGCTACAGATGCGTAGAAACCTTAGGTTAACCCGATTTGCACTTGCGGCGAGGACGAAAGCGAAAAGCATTGCCACGCAGGCGAGTCCACCCGCTCGGCGAGAGTGGGCCTGGCGTGCCCGGGCCAGGGTGTTACAATATTGGCATGGTAACGTCTCACATAAATCATATAGTTGCATATAGGAGCACATATTGAATGCGAAGTTTTCTTGTAATACAACAACACTTCCACAATCCAGCTGTCTTGTTATCGCCAAACTTCTAAAAAATCTCTCACATAAATCATACAGGAGTACATATAAATGTACAGCATGATACAACGAGTTCTCTTGCAAACAATATATAATTTTAAAACAACGTTTGAGGAGCGATTGAGAGGTCAGGAAAGCTGTCAACACCCTATACCCACAATATGCATGCCGCCATGCCAGATCTATGGATAGACCTCAATGAGTGATCGAGATCCCAAGGCCCGGGAGAATCTTGCAAAAATCCTGCAAAATCCTGCAGCTAGGAAAATCTTGTGCCATTCCTCCTTTTCTCTCTGCTTTCCTGTTGTTACCATCATCATACACATATCCAACAAAAGCTCGGCTTCTGATGCCTGATTAGATTGGTACCGTATCACGACATCCACGATTATCACCTTTCCCTTTGGTTCTCGAGTACAGACAGCCTCTTTTGCTTGTTTCAAGATTCTGATGCATTCCTCGTCGCTCCAGTTATGTAGCACATGCTGTATTCACCGATCAAGTAACGATGGCCGATAATTGTTTGCATAGAGTAGCTTGAGCTTTAAGTTGATAACAATTATCTCACTAGCTAAACCAGATCAGTATTATCCGATAATTGAATCGAAAGAAGGCCTTATACTAGAATAAAACATGACATTTTTTTTAATAAAAGGTATCCCCTACTTTGTTGATAAAGCGTTTTTGGAATTCCGCACAGGTATATATAGTGCAAGTGCAACCGCTAGATTACAGCACAAGGTTCACAAAAATATAGCCTAGAAGCCTAAGCTCTGACAAAGTGTATGCATCGGTGACCAAATGAATAGAATCCCTCCTTTCTTGCATAGCCTAGAATTCCTTTCCATAAACTGAGAAGCCGATATACTCCAAATTTGATTGTGTCTCCCCATCCCAGCGGAGCCTTGGTGGTTGGTTCGCTCTTTCCTCCAGCCCTTGTATATCACAGAGTGCACCTTGCTCTCGATGTCTTGATCGAATCAAATCAAATAAAACATGGCCTTGCCTCGCGGTTCATAGAGTGAATCGAATCCAATCCCTAGACAGTAATGTTAAGATAGCTTATCTCTGTAGCTTTGTGTTTGATGCATCCACATGCATGATCGCAGGGAATGGGACGAACAAGGTAGAAACTAAGCTTTTCGCCCCAACCCAGGACGCTGTAGTTTCTTCGGCATCGATGCCCTTGAAGACGTCGTTTCTACATTAGACTTGGCTTCATCGATCTCTCTCTCTGTATTTAATGTGTCGCCACATTAGCAAAATGTTTATGTAGAAATTTAAATAGTCGTGGACTCTATAATAGTGTCTGCATTTTGAGTGTCCTTACATCCTCTGTTGCAAAAGGAATGTAATTATGGAAATGAAGGTCAAATTTGCTAATGTTTGACCAAGTTTATACTAATTAGTACTTCCTCTGTTCTAAATTGTAGGTCGTTTTGTCTTTTCTAGATGCATTTCTTTTGCTATGCATCTAGACATAGTGTATAATTAGGTGCATAGCAAAAGCAATGTATTTAGTAAAACCAAAGTGAACTATAATTTGGAACGGAGGAGTATTAACATTTATGTCTCTACCAAGATTTATTACGTAAATATATTCTGTCATCTATCAAATCGAATCCAATCCAATCGAATCACTAAAAAAGTAAACGTTAAGACAGCTTATCTAGCTTTGTGTTTGATGCATTGGCAGGGGATGATAATGATAAATATGAGCATTCTATCGGCAAAGAATCAGTACAATTAACGTTTCATGCAAACCATGAACTCCGGGCCATTAGCTAGCTAGGACAATGCCGAGATATTCCTCTCGTCGACAAGGAAATAGCAAGCATGTGGTATTTAAAACGGCATGTGTATGAGAGTTCCAGCCGTATTATATATTAGTAGTTTTTCTAATCTAATTATATTAATTAAATTCATGCATGCGTCTCCTACCTAGCTACAGGGAGGTGCATCGTGGGTGTGTGGTTGAGCCTCACCGGCGGCCTGCCCCTGCCTGCAGGCCGGGCCTATATATGCAAGGCAAAGCCAAGCATCAAAGAAGCAAGCTCGATCTGTGTATACTCATCTATACACAGACACACACAGAGAGATCGAGAGCGGGGAATGGCGACCAGCTTGAAGATGGGTGTGACGCTAATGGCCGCGGCAGCAGCTGGAGAGTCTACGACGACGACATCCACTACCAAGTTGTACCAACCTGCCGCTGGGGGCAAGAAAGCTATTGCAGGGTGAAGAAGAAGGTTGGTCTGCTGGGTCCGTACTGCCGCTGCTGATGCCAACAGCTCGGGATGAGTCGTCGTCTTGGACGACAGACACCAGCAACTCCTACTCGTCATCCAATACCGACCAGCTGGCGGTTATATTTTATTTACCACGGCGGGCAGAAAATCGATTTTCCATGACGAGCATCTTAATAGGCCGCCATGGAAAAAGGCCAAGGCCCAATAAGCCCAAAAGGCCCGATAACCATCTTCTTATATAAATACGATGTTAGGGGCACATAATTGAATGTGAGTTTTCTTGTAATACAAACAACACTTCGACAATGCAGTCTTATTATAGTATAAAATTATTGTGCTCTTGTTATCGCCAAACTTCTAAAAGCTCTCACATAAATCATAGAGGAGTACATATAAATGTATAGCATGACACAACGAGTTCTCTTGCAAACAATACATCAACAATATATAATTTTTAAACAACTTTTGAGGAGCGATTGAGAGGTCAGAAGAGATGTCAACACCTTATACCCACAATATGCATGCCGGCTCTATGGATAGACCTCAATGAGTGACCGAGATCCCAAGGCCGGGAGAATCTTGTAACCATTAAACCCTGCAGCTAGAAAAATCTTGTGCCATGCCTCTTCTTCTCTCTCCTTTCCTGTGGTTACCATCATCATACACATATCCAACAAAAGCTGGGTTTCTGATGCCTGATTAGATGGATACCCTATCACGACATCCACGATTATCACCTTTCCCTTTGGTTCTCGAGTAGAGACAGCCTCTTTTGCTTGTTTCAAGATTCTGATGCATTCCTCGTCGCTCCAGTTATGTAGCACAAGCTGTATTCACGGGAACACGTAAGCTTGGGTTTCAACTAAATACATACTCCCTTCGTTTCAAATTGTATAGGTCACTTTAGCTTTTCTATATCCGTTTCCTTTTACTATGTATCTAGACATAGTGTATAACTAGGTGCATAAGAAAAATCAATGCATCTAGAAAAGCCAAAGTAAACTACAATTTGGAACCGAGGGAGTACCATTTTAAGAAGAAAAGGTAGTTCCTAGAAATATATTCGAAACCGAAGATCCCAAGTGGGGGCCTCCCCGTTAATCCTCATGAGTCACCTTAGAGAAAAAGATGTCCTAGTACTCTATATCTCCTACAAAGATAAACTTCACTAGCCTATAATTCTCTAACATCTCCTCGTCCCATGTCATCCACCAGGCCCTACTATTTTAAGTAATTACCCAGCTTTTTATAATTGTGTAAAATAATATAAAGTAACTTATACCTTGCAAATGGCCCTTTTAAAGGGAAATTTGCTAGACTGCACTTGTTTTAAAGTCCAATTCCTCGTTTGCCACATTATCTTTTTAACTTTGCATATTTGCCCCTGTTTTTTAGTCTTCCAATTGTGTGGTTGTCCTCTGTTTTTTCTCCTATTATGAGCTCGAATTGCACGTTTTGAGGGCAATCATGCAACCTATATATGATCTCACTTCAAGCTCTACCATTAATCTTAAGTAACATGGTACCGGTTTTAAATGTCCGATTATAACATGGCAGGACTTATTAAGAGTTTGCAATCTAACCTCAAATCCCAATTCTTATATTCTAAGAAAGTATAAATTAGATTTAATACAACATCTATTAAGCACAAGAGATTTAACTTAACTTGTGGATAAAGATAGCATGCAACAATTAATTAGATGAAATTTTAAAATTAAAATTTAGATTTATGAGGTCATAGGATATGGATTGCAATTGGATGCACCATGATTCAAAATAATGTTTCAACTAAAGATAGCATTGCAATTGGAGGCATTCTCGGATTTATTACATGATTTAACGGGGTAGCATTCAGTGGTAGACAACGCCCTCGTCGAATCGTGAGGCCTCTGTGGTGACTTCATGATTTCCAAGATCTACAGGCCCAGCGGTGCTCATGCTCATAGGGGTAGGGTTTGCGTACATGTGTTCAATTCATAGGGATGGGTGTGCGTGCATTGTGGGCGTCTACATTGTAACTGTGCAATTTAAAAAATACAAATTTTATATTGAAGATACACATAAATATCATACAAAATTAAAATATATGGATAAAAACATATAGAAGCAATTGATTAGTTTATCATAATATGATAGCGACTAATAAACAGTACCAGAGTATTATGTCTATTGTTAGGGTGGAGCATTAAACAATAACTAGCCCTTGCAAGGACACGGCCGGGTTGATTGACTAGTATAAGTAATCTGAGGTTCTGAGCTTCGTTCCATGCACAAATAGATCACAGCTATCTTAAATCTAGAAAATCTGTAATTACTCATAAGTCATACCTTGAAGAACACAGCATCAGCTGGAGGGATGAATTCCATCATGTCTCCTGCAACGAACTCAATCGTGCTGTCACTATCAGCACGCGCGGCGTCCACCACATAGGGCAACTCCAGCACCGAGCACCTCACGTGAGGGAAGGCCTTGGCAATGGCCCTCGCCGTTACCCCGTTGCCGCCTCCGACGTCCACCAGGGTCGTGACCCCCGCCAACACCTGGCTGTGTATGCACTCACGGACGATGATGTCGGCCGCGAAGCTGCTGTCGGACTCCATGGCCTTCTCAAAACACGCGCCGAACGAGGCGTCGCGGCCGACGAAACCATAGATGCCCTCGCCGTGCGCCACCGCGAATGGCGTCTCTCCTGCCCGGTCGCCGCCACCGCGCCGTCCTCTTTCCGGAGCCAATCAGCGATGCTCTGAGACGCCGCGAAATGGAAAGGCGAGGCTGCAAAAGCCATGAGCGGCGACAGGCATCGGTGGCTATGACCGGCATCGTCGACGAGCTGGCCAGACGCCGTGGTTTGGCGGTAGTACGGACCTGCCGTGTCGCCGCCGCCGTCTGCCGCGGTTTCCTCTACGAGGATACCAGACGTGGCCAAGAACCTCAGGAGGCGAGACAGGCATGGCCGTTTACTTGCGGCGACGGGAACAGCGGCGTGCAGCTCCGACAGAGAGGCCACGCCACCGAGGCGATGAATGGCGTTGGGGATCCCTAGCTTGATAGCAGACTGCAGGGCCATGGATTTGAGGTAGCTGAGGGCGTGGCACCAAAGCTTTGCCTCGGCTTGTAAGAGCTCCTCAACTGTGTTCGTCATGGGGCCGAGGTGCCTGCCATGCCCTATCGCTCTCTAGTCTCTGCTAAAAGCTTCAGCAGTGATATATTTGGCGTGATTTGTGTCGCGACTCCGTCTAAACCAGGGCTGGGGTTGGGTACTTAGTAGGCACTCGCTAGTGTGCAAGCCATGTCCAAATAAAATGGGTCCCACAACAAGAAAAACACGCATAATTAGTACAAAGTCGTAGTGAGTGAAATCACAAGCATGGCTGCTATCTTGCGTGCTGAGCACCTAGGGGAATAAAAAAATAAAGCACGGGTGGCCAACAAAAGTAGTAGTGAGAAGTAGGTAGCTTGCTCCCGTAGGATTTTTCATCTCCACTATATAGAAATATAGAATAAGTAGTGTGTTTAGGTAGTTTGTAAAAATTGCTCTCATAAATTTGGCGGCATTTACTAGTCCTCGTTCTAGAAACAATGTCTTGTTGATAGAACTTTTTAAAATTGAACTAGCTAGATTTATAAAAAAAACACTATTATCAACATTGGGCTCACGGCGCAATGACAAAGTCCTTTAGTTAGGGGCTCCCACCCGGGTTCAAATCCTGGGTGCGGCACTTTATCCCTGGATTTATTTCAGGATTTTCCGGGCTGTGCATTAAGTGGTAGGCGACGTCCCCTCGATACCGAGGTGCACCTTTAATAATTTCTTATATGTTTGGTTAAAGTGGAAAATATTTGACTTCTTACAAGGTGAGATTGATACTCCTTGTGAGACGGAGAAAGTATGCCATGCTGACCTAAGATTTTAGGTAACGTGGTGCTTAATTAACTGCAAGATATGGTTCCATGCATTGACAAAACTAGTCCATTTAATTAATTTATAGATAGAGATGGTTATTTAAGGGTGTCTAGTGTAAATTTCCTCAAAAGCCCCGGAGAAGCCCACAATTCAAGCATAGGCGACATAAATTCATAAATCATGCGATCCGCGTATACGCTTCCAGCCGTTACAGCATCAAAGACGGTCCAGCCATTACCGTATCAATGATGGCATCTGAAATTAAGAAAAAATGAAACAACCAAACAGAAACCCCTTAAGTCTGAATCTAAACCACCAGGCTTAACTGACAAGCTGAAAGACACATACACCATCGCAGCTACCACTAGCCTTGAGAGACACCTGTGCGCCGCCTGAAAAAAAAAGGTCCTCCAGTAAAACCGAAGCCTTTCTTCTCCTGAACTGTCTTAGATTTGAGGAAAGCCTCTACTCTTGCATTACTCTTGCATTAGTCCAGGAGCCACCTTTGTGCAGCCAGATTTCTGGAAGGCATCTCCAACCTGTTTTTCTGTCATCACTACTTTTTTTTTTAGATAAAGGAAATTATATTCCGGCTTCAGTCATCCGAGGATGCATCAGGCCAACACAATTACAACTGAACGACATTGTTACGGGTAAGACTAAGGTCACCGAATACACTTTGGTGCACTCGAAAAATAAAACAAACAAAACCCATCCACCATTGGAGACTCGGATCTTGTGACACGGCAGCAGCATAAGGCCCCATAAGTGTGTGCGATGAGTAAGCCTACCTTGATGCCGGCGTCGGCCGACATCGGGATCTTCCACCGGCGACGTCTCCAACGAGAAAATGACATCCAAAGACGCCATCGCTCGCCGCCCACCCAACGGGTGCTGGTTTTCACCGTAGAGATCCACTTGAAAAAAGACGGCGCCTCCAAAGAAAGGAAAGTGGCGCCCTCGGGGCGCCACCGCCGTCATAGATAGTGAGTGGCCAATGCCATATCCCTTGGGTCCATGCCGTTACGCCAACCGCCGGCGGCGTGCACCATCGCCCGAAATACAGATCTAGAAAACAAATGCCGGCGTCACGCCATCCTCGCCCGTCCCTTTCCACGAATCCTCCACCTTGACGAAGCGTGGAAGCCACCATGGCGGCCACGGGTTCATCCTCGATCGGCCAACCCAATTGCTTTCATCGTCGCCGCCGTCCGAAGACACCGCCACCATGGTCAGCGTGCGACGCCCGACGCCCATCTTCTGGGGTCGCCGGATCAGCCCGCCTTTGGGTTCTCCGGCGCCCCGATGTGGGCGGGCGGTTGCGCCACCATGGGAAGAGGGGAAAGCCCGGCGGTGGAGCACGGAGGCGCCACCGTCGAACCACTCTTCGCCTGCTCCGCCCGAAGCCTGCGCTCCACAGCCACCGCGCGTCGTCCGCATCACCTCCCTCGAAGACCCTGCGGTACCGCCGTCCGGATACCACCGCCAGCGCAACATCCGTCAGCGCCCGCCCGCTGCAGCCAATGCGGCCGGCCGGCCAAGACAACCGGGGTGTGGGAGCACGGATCGGCCCCCATGGCGGCGGAGTTCGCGGCGCCCGGCAGTACCACCATCGGAACCCTCCGGCACACCGCCGCACCGTCGAGACTCCCGCCGCGACGGCCTCCTCCACCATCCCGCACCTCGCCCACAGCCTCGGCGTGCCCCCGCCCGGCGCCGCCGCCGCCATAGCCGCCGAGATCCACCCCAGCGTGACCTCGCGACCCTCGGTGAGAGGCCCCGCCCCCCCTCATTGGGAGCCTTTCAGATTCCGGCGGCCTTCCTCCGGCGACGGTGAGGTGGAGAATGGGGAGGGAGGGCCTGGGGACGGCGGCGCTAGGGTTGGGACCTCGAGTCGCCCGCTGGGGGCGACCCAGGTTCCTCGTGTATCGCGAACTGACTGTCATCACTACTAGACCGACAAGAAAAAAGTCATCGTGATTCTAATAACTGGCTACACATGCATGTAATAACTGGCTACACATGAACACCATCTGTTGACGAGATCGAGGAGAGGAGAATCAAATCCGAATCAACATTAATTACGTACTGACAAGAGGAGAACCGAATCCGAGGAGAATTAATCAACCAAATCCTGAGCGCGTCCATAATCCCTTCTGTAGGATCATTGAATTAGAAATAAGATAATTGTTTGCAGATGAGTGGTAACAATAATCGCAAACTAAATAAAGCAGGAGTGATTCGGGATCATATAAAAACTAGACAAGGTAATACACCGCGCATAAACTAAATATGACCGACATGGCTCCCTAAAGATATATGCTATTATATTTAATTATGTCAAAAAGAATCTGTACATGCCAACGACATCAGATTTACTTAGTTGTGGAATCCACACATGCATTTTTCTTATGCTCTGTACATTTGGAGAATTGGGATGGATTTTAAGTGGTTTAATTGGTGCTAATGCAAATTTTCTACAAAAAAAGGGGTTCCTACCTCTATTTGAAATGATGTATGCCCTTCTGTCAACAAAATTTTATTGCAAATACCAAAGTGATAACCAGATTTTCTTTGTTAATGATTGAAGAATATAATTGTGAAGTTATAAAGTGCTCCGGCTATATTTGAGGTTTTCTGCAGAACCTAAAACCTACTACATCTTCTTTTTATGGCGGCGGTTTCCTTTGATTTTCGGTGGCCGCCACCAAGCAAGGGTCACCATAAATCCACCGTAAATCCAGAAAAAAAAAAAAAAGGAAAATCCAAACCCTAACCCTAATGGGGGCCTAGATCTGGGCGGGATCTACCCACACCGGATCTAGATCCATGACGGGGAGGGAGGGAGGGCCGCCGCCGCTGGGAGGAAGACGCCGCCGCCGGGGAGGATGCGCCACCGCTGGGAGGAGGAGGATGCTGGCCGGGCGGGGAGAGGACTATGCGCCGCCGCCGGATCCCGCAGAAGCCTGGCCGGGCAGAGCACGCGCCTCGGCCCCGCCCGCCGATCTCACGTGCATCTCCATGCTTTGGGGAAGACGGGTGTGGGAGACGGTAGAGGAGGGCGCCCCGGGAGGGAAGGGAAGGCGCCGCCAGAGCCGGTGCCGCCATCGATCCCGCATGCGCCTCCATGCCGGGGAAGACGGGAGAGGAGGGGGAGGAGCGGCGGCCCGAGGTGGATCGGGAGAGGGGAGGGAGAGCGCCCGAGGCCAGGTAGATCGGGAGAGGGGAGGGAGAGGAGGCGAACCGGCTGAGTGAGTGAAGGGGTGATGGTTAGGGTTAGAGGTGGTTTTGCTTTTATACGCCTAAGGCTATAGTGGGCTGATATGGGCTTATTGGGCTCGTGTTTGGGTTTCATTTGCCGGTTAATTGATTTACCGTGGTGGTTATTAAAACTGTCATGGTTAATAAAAATAACCACCACATTTAATGGGGACATTAACCATGGCGGTTTTTCTCTCAATAACCGCCACCGTTAATGTTTTTGAAGTGCCACACAAAATCAAATTTGTAGTAGTTCCCTCTTATATATTTCCTAGCAAAATTTGTAGTGTCTCTGCTAATTGAACATTCATGGGATTAATGGAAGCGATTGAAACATGCACATTTGTAATTTGTCACTGTATGTTAGGTGGTTGCAGATTCTACCTTGTTTCTGCACATTTTTCGTAACAACAAAGTGTGCATGGCTGTGTACTAGAATAGATCATCTCCTATCATGTCATTACCCTTTCTCCTTTTTGTTTTTCAGAGACGCCAATAACCGGGCTTCATTTTGGTGACTACTACCATGATGACTATCATATTTCGATGGTTAATCGATTTGCCATGACAGTTTAATTTAAAAAACTTCCACAGTTAATCGACACATTTATCGTGTTGTTTTTTTAAAAAAAAACATCATGATTAATATAATGGAAGTGTCTTGCAAAAGATTTGTTGTAGTAGTGATTGTTTAATCAGATACAAGAGAAGAATCCAGATTGGCAACAGTTCAGGGTTACAACAAAAGATATTTTATGCTCTGCATAACAGCCCTATTGGACGCCATTCTAGAATTGAAGTAACCTACAAGATAATCAAGCAGAATTTTGCTTGGCCAAGACTCAAATAGGCAACAGTTGGTTGAACAATGTAAACAAGCAAAAACTGAAAAGGTCGCTTACCCAATTCTGTTAGCACCCCTTCCTATATCTGATGGAGCTTGGCAAATTGTTACTTTGGATTTTATTGAGGTTCTCCCCAGTGTCTTCATCTTATAAGAGTATATTAGTGGTGGTTGATAAATATTCTAAATATTCATATTTTTTCCATTGTCTCATCCATGTACTGCTCTTCAAGTTGCTATTATTTACATGAACAAGATCTTCAAGTAGCAAGGTCTGCCATTATCAATGGTCTTTGATAGGGATAAAAGTCTTTACAAGTAATGTTTGGAAGGAACTGTTCAACCTTTTGGGAGTGGACTTAAAAATGAGCAGTGCATATCACCCTCAAATTGATGGCCAAACTGAACTGGTAAATCAATGCTTAGAGACCTATCTACGTTGCTTTGTGCATTCTGTCCAACTAAATGGTCTCAAAGTGGCTATCCTTAGCGTGAGAATAATGGTATAACGTAAAATACCTCTTATCATTCATTTCTGGGACATAACCCATTTATGGCTCTCTATGGTCATGATCCTAAATACTTTGGCATTGATATCAATTAGAGTGTGAAATTTGTTGATCTACAAGAATGGTTGAACAATAGAGAATTGTTACAACAACTTGTTGGGCAACATCTAATTCGGGCTAAATAAAAAATGAAACATACAACTGATACTCATAGATCTGACAGGTCATTTGAGGTGGGTGACTATGTTTATCTCAAGGCTAAACCTTATGTGCAGACATCTCTAGCTCGTAGGTCTTCAAACAAGCTAGCCTTCAAATTCTTTGGACCATTTGAGATCATTGCTCGTATTGGTCCAACTTCATACCGACTAAAATTACTTGATTGGATGTCAGATACATCCTGCGTTTCATGTCTCGATGTTGAAGAAAGCAGTCTTACCAAACCATCAAGTGCTTGACTTTGATCATGAGTTGCAGGTCCCAGAAGCTATTATCGATCACCGTCTTCGTCAAGATTGAGATTGAGCAATACCCCAGGTGTTGATCAAGTGGTCTGACATGCCTAATTCATGGTAATCCAAGATGCTGGCCAAGGCAGGGAAGCGTCCTGAGAAGACACCTTCTGGAGCTGCAGCCCTGAGCGACGATAGAGAGCCCAAGACACCTTCTGGAGCTGCAGCCCCGAGCGACGATAGAGAGCCCAAGAAGCTGAATCCCTGTTTCATCGGTCCCGAGTGGGCCAAATAACTCAAACTAGGAATAGCCTGTCTGCTCCCTTGTAACTGCCGTGGAGGAGAGGAGAAGGACACAAACTTGAACACCTTGCTGAACCGAGCCTGTGGCTTCGGCGTCGGCGATTTAACGCGGCGATCGGGTCGATGGCGGCAGCGTTGGTCGGGGTTTTACTCGTTCCATTTATCGTTGCTAATAGAACCTTTAGTAGAGCTGCGGTAACATCATCTTGCTGGATCCGCATCACACCTTCCTGTTTTAAACGGTTCTGAACTTCTTATTTTGATTGTTTGGTGGATTTTGTTTTGAACACTGATAGTGGATTAAGACTTGTCAAGCCATCATTGAAGTTTATATTGAGTGAGCGAGAGTATTTCTGTTCAAACTATCAAAGCTATGCGCGGTATGACTGATCAGAGCAATTGATATTTGGTAGATGCCTGCATTATGCTATGTCATTGTCTCGCCATTGTGGTTCAGATGCATCTGATTAAAGTTTCCTGTCATAACATAATTTCATGTTTACACTGTTGTACGTGTAGTCAAGAACTCAAGATCTGCAGTTCTCGTTTTTACTGTAGCCAATGAAGGCAGGTTGATACTCTTAGTGTTTTGATATTGATAGATATCTATTGTACCTCTCTATTTCCTGGTTGTATTTTTTTTTAGGGGTTCCTGGTTGTATCTTCTGAAACCATATAAAGTGTAAACAATAATGGACCTGATTTTGCAGGTGTATCTTCTGAAACCCTGTAAAGTGGAGTAAACAATAATGGACCTGATTTTGCAGGTGCGTTCCTTGCTGTTTCTTCCAACACACGGTACCAGATACTTAGGCTTTGTTTGGAAGAACCCCGTCCTTTCCCCGGGCGTGCACCCCGGCGTGGAATTAATACATGCAGGACCATGCGTGGGCAGCGGCATGCAGGACCATGCATCCATACCAATCCCCCGGGCGTCACTTCCCTGCCTATGATGTCCGGGCGTCACTCCCCCGCTTGGTTGTGTCATGTGGAAGCTAGAAGGCGGCAGGAACAAGAGGGACACCAGCTGATTTATAAATAATGGCACTCTGCCCACGTGGATCAGGGGAGGAAAATGGCAGGGAAAGGGCCGGGTTCTTCCAAACGAACCCTTAATGGCCGGATTAGAGTGCGTGGTTAATGGTCGGAGAGAAACGAACGAGGGGATAGGGTTTTGTTGGGCTTGGCGGTTCACTGCATTGAAGACACGCGTCTGGCCATCCGGACGTCTGCTTTATACAATATCTGTTTTTATTGTAAAGAAAAGATTAGTTTTTGTGTGTGTTCACTTCATTTATAAGTAAGCACCAGATGCATAAAAGCTCAGTGCACTGGACAAATTTAAATATAGTTTTGAAGCCATTTAAACTGAGAAGGCGATATCGCCAAATTTGATCGTGTACCACCCATCCGAGCAGAGCCTTGGTGGTTGGTTCGCTCTTTCCTCCAGCCCTTGGATCACAGAGTCCACCTTGCTCTCCACGTTTTGATCGAATCGAATCGAATCAAATAAAATATGGCCTTGCCTCATGGTTCATACTTCATAGAGCGAATCGAATCGAATTTCTAATCAGTAACGTTAAGTCAGCTTATCTGTTTGATGCATGCACGTGCATGATCCATACTTGACGGCTTCTTCACATGCGCGTTAATTACTAGCTGGCAGGGGATGATAATGGTAAGATGAGCATTCTGCCAAAGTCTAGCCTCCCTTGTGGTTGAGCCAGCTGGCCCGCGCCTATATATGCAAGGCAAAGCCAAGTAGAGAGAAGCAAGCTCTGCTGGCACTCGATCATCTATACACACAAAGAGAGAGAGAGAGAGGGCTGCAGCTATAGCCTGCAGTCCGGCCAGGCTTGGGGAATGGCGGCCAGCGTGAAGATGGCTGTGATGATGGCCGTGCTGCTGCTGATGGCAGCAGCTGGAGAGTCCACGACGACGACATCCACTAGCAACCTGCCGCTGGGGGCAAGAAAGCTACTGCAGGATGATCAAGAAGAAGGATCGTCTGCTGCTGGGTCCGTGGTACCGCTGCTGATGCCAACAACTCGGGATGAGTCGTCTTCGACGACGGCATCAGCAGCCACCGGCAACTCTTACTTGTCATCATCCAATACTGACCTGCAGGAGGTATCGGATTTTGGTTGCCAGAAAATAGGAGAGCTTTGCGTTGTGGATAGTGCTTGTTGCAGCGGCAAGTGTTGCCCTTTTGGCCAAGACTATAGTGTGTGCGCACAACCGCATGCACCTTGTGTGCCCCGTTTTACTAGATCATAATAATAATAATCTTTTCTTATATGTACTTACCGATCGGGACTATATGTAACTAGGTACGTGAGGGATCCAAAGCATGTTTAATTTATGTTCGTGTGGTTTCCTTTGCTTTACCTTTCTATAAGTTCATCACCATTTTACTTCGATATAATAAAGTCGTTATTGTACGCCTTTCCTTGTTGTGTGTTCCCAACTGAGTTAATTAATATTCTGTTGAACTGACCGACAAGCCAGCTGAGCGAGTAAAATATGTCAGAGCATTTCAACAATATTTCTACATTAATAAATTACTATTTTCACTTAAACAATCAATATTATTATAGAATTAATTTAGAAAAAAAATAATGAGCCCTTTTACGATGCTTGGAAATACTTTCCAACGCTTCCTAATGCCTCCGAATGCCACTATAAAATAATTATTTTGTTGATTTAATTTGCTCAATGGCGTTGTGGTCATTACGCACCTCCCTCGCACTCCCAACCCCACCCACAGCCCAACCCCCATGTACGTGCCGATAAATAAATTAAAGGAGATGGTCTTTTATGTAGTGTAAAGGTGTTGCGGGACGGTCACCAGTGGTTTGCGGCTAGGGCAGCAGGGAGGCAACGTCGGGCGGCGATGGCGTGTGGCTGAAGAGGGGTGACGACGTGCAGGTAGAGCAGAGCATAGGGGCGGCACATGTGGAGAGAAAGAGAGGGCAAGGAATGGAGCTTTTTCTCTTCTATTACTTGACTTGAGCGATTATATCTCCATTTGTATTTATAGTCCTACTTGACTCCTAAGCAAAATACGAGCTTACGAATCCGGATTCTCCTTCATATCATGATAGACTCAACTTTTCTATCTTAACCGACTTATTTTTCTAAACCGGCGAGGACTCCATATGGTAGATGCTTTGGCAGTGGTGGGGTGGCGGGCGATTGCCAGACGGCCTCCTCCCTCCTCCTGCGCTAGCGCCCTAGGGCAGGCTGCAGGGCGTGCGTGGCGGGTGTGGCGGGTGGTGCCTCCTTCTTGGCCCTAGTCAGCCTGTAGTTTCTACGGGGGACGGGAAGTATACTTCCCACTACCAGGTTGGCGAACATTCCTGTCAGCCAAAAAAACCCTCAGGAAAGGGACTAAAACCGTCGGGAATAACATTCCCGACAGCCACCCGTCGAGAATAAGCCGGCAGAACGACTCGGACAGGAAAGATGAGCTTTTCTCGACGGTTGGCCGTCGAAATCTTTTTCGACGGCGGTTCCCGACGGCCAAGGTGAGGCTGGCTCAGGCAACTATTCCTGATGGTATAACCGACAGGAAAAAAACTAATGAAGGTAAAAAAAAAAAAATAAATAAAAGGAGGCCTCGTCATTAATTACAAACCACAACTCCATCATTTACAGATACAATTCTGATCCATCAACCAAGTTATTGGCATTAGAATGAAAAAAAAATGATGACTACACAAAAGTCTCAGAACTTCAAATGAATGGCACCTCAATATGACTTAACTACACTAAAGGCAAGCCGGTGAAGTTGGAACATAAACTGAAGCAATGCAAGAGGATGAATTTGCTAGTTGCCCACGGCTATGAATTTGCTGCAATAAAATAAAATAAAATTTATTAGATCAGATATTTGCTTCAACATGTCATATACGTATATTGGTTATGAATCTACAATATATTAGTTCTGAATTAAAAAATAAGAAAGGCAGCATGAATACTACTTAGTTTAGTAACAAATTGAAGGCAGGATGATTGGAGCCGAGTTAGTATTAACTTCTGTGGTAGCTACATATATATGCATAGACAAATACATGACCTTCAATCTGGTTATATATAAAACAAGCTAATTTGGAAATCCAACAAATTTGAGGGGATTGAATTTACCTGATGCTAAGTTGGCATCATGGGAGCAGGATGAGTCAGAGACTGGCCACTCATCCGGCATCAAGTATCAAAAGGGCAGCTGCTGACTTTCAGTTGAGCATCAGCTGAGAAAACAAATCCACAAAACATAAGTAAAGAAATTCAGAACACAAACCTTTATGAATGAAAAAGATTCCGATACTCATGAATAAATACTACTCAATTAGCTCTCAGATTGATTGAATAGTGACTAGTTCTTTTAGTTGCCTCGTTCCAAAAATAAAAATCAATATTTTGAACATTTCTTCCATACATGAAAAGCAAATAAAGCCATCTGCAAATACAGACTTTTAAAGCACTGAGCTCAGTTGTAATCTGTACATGACAAAAATTAAATTTCAACAAATAAATATTGCTTGTCTTGTTAAAACCATTCAGTGGAACAGGACTCATGGAGAGAAGGACTGCATTGTCATGATCTAACTGAAATAAACTAAACTAAATGAAATCTTCCATGTACTACAATTCAGGTGCCTTGTACACTATTTGAAATCAACTAAATCAAATGAAATATACTAAAATAGTATGGGTCGATCAGAATCTTATTTTCAAATGCATGGTAAATATCAGGTTATTATTATTTTGCATAAGGCAACTTGCAAGAACAGTTAAGGACTCAAGATCACAATACAACCAAATGCACAATTAAAGAGCCACATGCACACTGGACATAGCAATAGTCATTGTATAATCTGTGACACATCTGAATCCTTTCAGAACATTCAAATGATGTGCTGACCAAAAATAGTCAAACAATTGCTAATTTGCTCTACAGTACTGTCTTTAGAGGCCGAATTTCAATTTTTCCCCTTTGGAACCAACGGTTTGTAGCATGAACCATCTAATTTGCATAATTATTGAAAGGAAATTGACAGGAAATCAAATTAACCTAGGAGTTCATGCATCTCATCAGTTTTATAATACTGTGGACATAGATCCCCTCCAGGCAAAGGAAATAGAGAGCAGATCTGGGCTAGGCAAGAAAATAGAGAGCAGATCTGGGCTAGAGGGAGGTTGGGAGAGGGGGGATGAGAACCATACAGGCGTGCTGGAAGCTCGGGACGGCGATGTCGTAGGGCGTCCTGGAGGACCAGGGCGATGCAGTCATCGGCTTCGGGGAGACCCTTAGGGCGGCGTCGGGGGAGGCCGAGTGGAGGCGAGGCCAGGTCTTCGGGAAGACCCACGAGGGCGGCGGCGCAGGCCCGGGGGAGGCCCTGCGGTACCGGCGCGGGCGTCGGGGAGAGCCCATTGGGCGGCGGCGCATGGCGCGGGCTTCGGGAGAGCCCTTGGGGTGGCGTGTGCATCTCGGGGAGGAGGCTCCTTCGTGGAGAAGCTGGAGTGGGAGTGAGGGATGAGGACACAGCGGCGGCGGTGTGGGGGAGGGAGCTGGGAGCTGCGGCTGAAGATAGGGTTTGGTGACTTTTATTTATTTGCGACACTGTGCGACCCACACTGCCTAGCGCGGAACTATGGCGCGTCGTCAAATTTTTCGCGTGAGCCAGGGGGCTCCCGTCGGTTTCGAATATGCCGTCAGGAGTCCATCCATGTTCCCGACGGTTTTGATGTATCCTGACGGTTTCTAGGAACCGACAGGAGTTCTTTGACCAAATCCTGACGGTTTTTTACACACCGACAGGAAACACTGCGACTCCTGACGGTTTTGATTAAACCGACAGGAAACAGTACAACCGACAGGAATTTTCTATTTTGTGGTAGTGTCCCGTGTTGGGTGCGTGACAACATGCTTCTGTATATATCCTCATACTATTTTGTCAAACAATTAACTAAACATAAAACATTAACTGTAAGTCTATATTAGCTAGGTGGTCTAATGATTCCTACCGTCGAGAACGGATCAGCATATAATGTAGTCAAACAGTTTATGACCTCCATCCGTTCTTTTTTTTCTAGTCTTTATATACTAATTCCATGCATCACCTAGCTACCTATGCATCGTCGGTCGGTGTGATGGAGCGTGCCCAGCCTTACCATCAGTCATTGCTGCCGGTTTTGGTTTTTCGAGAAACCTCATCACTGCAGCCGGCTTTTGGTTTTCTGAAAACATCATCACTGCCAGTTAAGTGATGAGCTCCAATCATCACTGCAGATCTGATTGTACCGGCTCAAAATCCAGTAGGGACAACGGGTTTTGAACCCTAGTCCTGTTGTAGTGCAGCATGTTTGCTGCGACGACCAGTGGAACTCCCAGTTGCCTGCGCCAACGGTGGTGGATGATCTACCCCGCACGTGGCCGTGTGGGGATGAACGGTGGAGCCTCCCACGTGTCCCCGCCAGGGGTGTTTGGATCCCTACACGTGGCCGTGCAGATCGAGAGGAGGTTGAGCTAGCTAGCCTCCCTACGTCCGCTTGCTGCGCCACGTCCTGAAGACGTCCTGAAGGGGTGTGTTTAGCACCCCAAATTCCTCCCAAATTCCACTATGCAAAAAGAAGATTCCCCATCACATCCGTCGGCCGGCAACATGTATGGAGTACGAAATATAGATAAAAAATTAAACTAATTATACAGTTTAGATGTACATTGCGAGACGATTTTTTTGAGCCTAGTTACGCCATGGTAGGATAATATTTACCACTAATAAAGCGAAACGTGCTGCAGTGTAATGTCACATCCATCCAAAATTTTGCACCAAATTTTGGGTGCTAAACACACCCAAGATAGATATTTGTCCCGAAGATCATCAATTTCTCCTACCTAGCTAGAGGTGGTTGAGAGCCTCTCACCGGCGGCCTATATATGCGAGGCAGCCACCAAGCACAAAGAAGCAAGCTCGATCTGTGTGCAGCCTGCAGTCCGGCCAGACATCGGGAATGGCGACCAGTGTGAAGATGGGTGTGACCATAGTGGCCGTGCTGCTGCTGATGGCAGCAGCTGGAGAGTCTACGACGACGACGACGACGACTTCCACTACCAACCTGCCGCTAGGGGCAAGAAAGCTACTGCAGGGTGAAGAAGAAGGTTGGTCTTATAGATTTTCATTTGGCCCGAAAGCACGATGGGCGGCTCAGGCACGGCACTACAACAGGACCAGGTTGTAGTCTCACGCCCTAGGCGCTGTTTCGCCCCCGCACTGCCAGCCGCGCTTGGGCGCTGTTTTGGCCAGCAGTGCCCCACGCGTGTGGGCGCTGTTTCGACCCGCAGTGCTAGCGGCGCTTGGGCCATTTGTTTTCGCCCGCAGTGCCAGCCACGTGTGGGCTGCTGTTTCGCCCGCAGTGCTAGCGGCGCTTGGAGCGCTGTTTTCGCCCGCAGTGCCAGCCACGTGTGGGCCGCTGTTTCGACTCGCAGTGCCAGCCCGGCACGGCCCGGTCGTAGTGCGGCGCCTGGGCGCTGTTTCGGACCGCAGTGCCAGCCCAGGCACGAAGTGGCCCGTTAACATCATCTCATGGGTCTGTGCTGGTGCCAACAACTCGGGATGAGTCGTGTCTTGGACGACGGCAGCAGCAGCCACCAGCTTCGTTGTTCATGTCCGTTTTACTACATACTCGGCACGCGTTGCGAGACCATAATAATAATCTTTCTTTCTTATGTACCTTACTACATACTCGGAAGGGTGGTATGGTTTGCTTTACCTTTCTATGTTCAGAACCATCTTGCTTCGATATATAATAAAGTCGTTGTTATAGTACGCCTTGCTTGTATTGTTGCTGTATGTGTGTCAGTGTGTATATCACACTGCATGTGTGTGTTCCCAACTGAGTTAATATCATTCGGTTGTTTGCTCAAAAGGAACTGACCGACAAGCGAGCTGAGCGAGGAAAGTATATCAAAGCACTCCAACAATATTATTTGTACTTTTGATAAGTCAATATTATTAAAAATTAATTTATCAAAAAAAATATTAAACAATTAATTCTGTCCCTATATATATAGACTGCAGCTCCGATCCTAATCAGCCCCTAGATAGTTCCTACAAACATATCAGTTAAGACGACTAGCATTATCAGCCGCCCACAAAAATGGGTCTGTTTTCGAGGGTGGCCGATAATACCATTCGCCAGGCACCACTAGTACCCCAACTAGCTTGGGACTAAAGGCTAATAATTAAAATTTTAGCTCTTTGGTTGAATTTTCTTGGCTAATAATTTTTAGCTGACTAACAATATTAGCCCTAGGTAAATCAAACAAGCCCAAATAAAAACATCTAGAAAATGGAGCAATCATGCTAAATGCACAAAGCTACAAGCCTACAACATGCATTTCAGATGGTGCTAGCTAATTTCGTTCTGGTGTTTGGCACATGAACTTGAACTAAGATATGTAGACTGTATTAAATGGTAAGTTGCAAGTCAAGGTCAAGCCTTATTTTTTATCAAGCATCCACATCTATTAATCACAATTATGGTTGACAAGTGATGCTCACATGTGGATTCGAGCCCAATATGTACCTGCCCCTCTGCAAGTTGGATTACAAAGACACATAATTCATGTAGTCTTCAGTATAATAAGAAATTATATGTACTCGTCAACTATAGTTGCGTGAATGGTGTACTTACGCGAGATGCACATGGATAATAAATAATTGCTGGATCTATTTCACGAGTCAGTACAAACTTGACTTGCTCAATTTGTGCCAACTGTTTCTTCAAATATGGTAGAGCCCATATGTTACCTGTTCTCAATTTGCTTGTAGTTTGCTTTTGGTACATGTGATGAAGGCATAACCAGCATTCTTTGACGGAATGCATCCAACTTTTTACAATAATGACTTTAAGGCATCCACAACTGTTAGGTTGTCCCTACAGTGCCACTTCAGCCAGCTCATACACTACACCGGATCAAGACATCACTCTCGGGTTGTAAACCTCCCTTCACTACCGGATTATGAACCAACACCACCAAAAAAGGGGGTGGGTGTAAAAGAAATCCATGTCATCACTTTTTTTATGTGAAAAGAGAGGGAAGATAGAAAAGAGAAGAATCTATCTTTTATCTCAACACCTACTCAGAAAATGATATAGTTTGTGGGTCTGCTCATAAGAAATAAGGGAGGGAGAAGAGAAGATATATATATATAGAATAAAAAATCATTTATATGTGAGGTCCATGTAATGAAGTGGCAAAGACACAGTATCTGTGAGCTAGCTGTTGTCTGATGCTGTTGAGGATGCCATTAATCACAATTCTTGAGAAACATAACATGCGTGTTAGTTTTGTCCTAGTGCTGCATGAAGATGGATTAAGATATGCAGAGTATATTGTATGGTAAGTTGCAAAGCTGCAATTCAAATGTCAATCCATATTGTTTATCAAGCATCCACATCCTGATAATCTCATCTCAATTATTGAGAAATGCAACATGCTCATATATATGTGGAGAGTCAAACCAAATGTGCCCCATCTCTACAAGTTGGATTCACTACACCAAAACCGAAATTCCTTGGGGGTTCAGTATTTCCTTGAGTGCCAAGATCCTTCATTTCCTTGGCGGTTGTAGTATTTCCTTGGCGGTTCCACTAGGCCACCAAGGAAAAATACATCTTTTCTTGATTGTTGTTGTCAACCGCCAAGGAAAATACCATTTCCTGAGTGTTGTTGCAAACCATCAAGGAAAACGGTTTTTTTAATCACTATATTTATGAATTTTTAAATGATCTCGGATGGAGAAATGACCTAAACCAAAGTTGTAGTACTTGAAAAGATCTAAAACTTTCATGTTCAAACTTTTTTCATTTGATTTCATTTAGAGTGTCAAATATGCATTACAAAATTCACTACACTCAATACAATGCGTTAGCTATGTAGTCACAAATGATTGAGAGGTGTAGTGGTAAAGAAACAACTATATGAAGTTTGACGTTGTGAGTTCCAAATGGAAAATAAGTATTTGCTGGAGTCATGAGAAACTTGACTTGCTTGCATTGCAATTATATTTATGCCCCTATTCCTTCAAATATGGTAGAGCTAATATATGACCTGTCCTCAATTTGCTAGCTAGCATTAACATGAATAGATATATGGATTTTAATCTTCAATAGAAAATTTACTTCAACAACTTTGCCTTCTCTCGAGTTGGTTATTCTAACACAATGCACATATATGTACTTGCTAATATAGATTCTTTTTTTTTTTAAAAAAAAAAAAAACTTGGGTTGCTAATATGGATTCAGTTATGATAGACTTTAATTTTATATGCCAATATATGGTTGCCAAATTTGCACCCTATCTCCAAACCTGTAACGTATGTTTGGCTGCCAATATTTTAATATGAAACTGATTGTTTTTTCTCTTTATCTTGCCGTGGTAGGCTTTAATAGAGCTATTCTATCGACTCGTGACCTCCATGTGTGTTTGGCATCTGTGTTTAGTTGATCTCTCTCATGTAGGTCTTTATATCCTTAATTAAAAAAAGAATACCTAGTTGAGCATTCTCTCTCCAGCCTTCAGCGCGCCTATATATGCAAGGCAAAGCCAAGCAGAAAGAAGCAAGCTCTGGTGGTACTGTTATATACATACATACACACACACATGGAGAGGGAGAGCTGTAGCTAGCCTGCAGTCCGGCCAGGCTTCGGGAATGGCGACCCGTGTGGAAGATGGTTGTGATGATGGCCGTGCTGCTGCTGCTGCTGATGACATCCACGACGACGACGGCATCCGCATCAGGCACTAGCAACCTGCCGCTGGGGGCAAGAAAGCTACTGCACGATGGTGGTAGTGAAGCAGAAGAAGGTTCGTCTGCTGCTGGGTCCGTGCTGCCGCTGCTGATGCCAACAGCTCGGGATGAGTCGTCGTCTTGGACGACGGCATCAGCAGCCACCGGCAAGTCCTACTCGTCATCCAATACCTACCAGCTGGAGGCAACAAAGCTTGGTTGCAAGAGCTATGGATTCCTTTGCACTTGGAATTCTGACTGTTGCAGCGACACTACGTGTGAACAGCTCATTCGGGGCCTTCCGGCATTCTGCGTTTAAATTAAGTTTCCAGCTATGGATCGGAATTAAGTTTCATTGACGATGTCCCATTTTACTACATACTCAGCACATGTTACGCGTTACGATAGGTTTACCGATCGAGAGTAGGTAGGTACGTACATGAGGGGGATCCATATGCATGTTTATTTTGTGCTCTGCTGCTACCGGGCAGCGTGTTTTGCTTTGCTGTACCTTTCTATGTTCATCATTATTTTACTTGGATACTAAAGCCTTTGTTATTGTTGTACGCCTTCCTTGTTGCTGCCTTTATATGTTTATCACCATTTTACCTTTCTATGTTCATCACCATTTTACGTGTCAAGTCCAACTACTCGAGACAAAACCAGACACGGGCACGCCCGGCCACCTTTGTACCACACATTTCCTCACCTCTATGAAAGCTCACTTGTAACCCTGTCCTCTCCTTTTTTTTTTTTTTTTTTTTTTTGACTATAAAAGGAGAAGCAAGGCCTCCATCTAGATAGGTTCACATTTTCTTAAAGACAGTTTTCTGAAGACAACCGTGCTTGAAAAAAGTAAAAGGCCAAATATACTTGGAATTCAACGCCAAGGTAAATCAACTTTTCCAACAGTATAATAAAAGGTATAACAAAAGGAAAATGTGTAATGGTGGGGCTACGAGAGCAGGGCAACTAGGCCGGTCGGCATCCTGGAACCCCACGCAGCCACGCTAGAGTACATCTATTCAATCCAGAGGAAACAAATCCTTCTGTGCACCTACCACTGGGTCTCGCCCTTTTCTTGCAACTGAACTTTGATGGGGTCTCCCCCTTTTATTGTTGTGAGCTCTGATATAAAAGCTGATGCGAGTTTATGCTAATTTTTTTTTAAGGAAGGGACACAAAATCAACCCAAAATACACATGAAAAATAAATCTAAAATAAGAAATACATAATAGACTGTTCATATTCTTTCATTGTGGTCTTCTTCAATAGCTTCGCTCAAACATCAAAGCCAAAATACAGTCTTTATGCCGAATCCAAAGACCAACTCCAAAATATTGGACATACCACAAGATCCCAATGCTTTGGAACAAATCCAAAATGCATAATCGCTAAAAGAAAATTGTCAGTTTTATCTCATCGGGTATGAGATCGATGATTTGGAGTCGTTGTCCTCAGAGGGCTCCCACGAGCACCCCTCCTTCCCCTTGCTTATGCAAACATTTTGTATGAATCACTAATATGTAAATATTTTGTTAGTCCTGCTATTCGAATTTGAGCAAATAAAATTCTATTTAGGTTTCTTGGTTCATGCACTTAGCTATACATGTCTAAATTTATCATGGTATATGCAGCACTCGTGAAAACAATCCAGCGTCTAACCGGCTCTTGGATCGGGCTGGACCCACCAGGCAGACACGAGTGCTGCAGGTCGCCCTTGGGGCGACGACGGCTGGGCTGCGCGCTCATGCACGCCGCCACGTACGAGCGTAGAGGGACGGCCGGCCAGCGGCTGGTACTAATTAAATTCATTCATGTATGCATCTCCTACCCACTACCTACAGGTGATCGTCGGCGTGTGGTTGAGCCGGCCTGCCGCCCCTGCCTGCAGCGCGCGGCGCCTATAGCTATATATGCAAGACAAAGCCCAAGCAAAAAGAAGCAAGCTCTGGTGGTACTCACACACAGAGAGAGAATGACGACCAGCAGCGTGAAGATAGGTGTGATGATGGCCGTGCTGCTGCTGATGGCAGTAGCTGGGGAGACTAGGACGACGACGACGACGATATCCACTACTAACCACCTGCCGCTGGGGGCAAGAAAGCTACTGCAGGATGAAGAAGGAGGTTCTTCTGATGGGTCCGTGCAGCTGCTGATGATGCCAACAGCTCGGGAGTCGTCGTCGACTTGGCCGACGGCCACCGCCAACTCCTACTCATCATCCAATACCGACCAGCTGGAGCTGGAGGCCACAAATAAGCTTGGTTGCCGCGGCGGTGGCACCTCTTGCTGGCGAGATTCTGATTGTTGCAGCGGCAGGTGTCTCTTGGTGCCCGCGATCATTACTCCTCTTTGCACTTAACTATATTCGTTTCTGTAACACCCCAAATTTTTGCATGTTTGAAAATAGAATAAAATGATTTATTTATGTATTTCCGTGTTCATGAAATATAGGAAAATAAGTATTTTTGACAAAATAAAATTCATCATAGGAGTTAGCAACATTGTGTGTGCATTCATGCTGCCTCATATGATTTATTGTGATGTGTGGTTTTGGTTAAATCTCAAAAAGGTTTTAAAAGTATTTGGAAATTTTGTTTAAATAAAAGAAAAGGTTTTACGTTATCTCTTTTGGCCCGTGGCCATTTTCTTTTCCTTGGCCCATGTGACAATTTTTTTCATTTGGCCGATGGCCTGTTTCATGCCCTCGTAATGCCTGGCTGCTAGCTACAAGAAAACCCACCTCGTTGTCGTATCATCCTGTACATATATACGTATGTATATATATATGTTTCCTTCACAAAATCCTGTAGCGTCAAGCCCTATCTTACCCAACACACCCACGCCGCCTTAAGCCCTAGCGTGCTCTGCTGCCTGATATCTAATCTCGCCGAGAACAAGACCTGGAGCTCTCGTGCCACCGCCAGAACAGCGCCGTAAGCCTTGTGCCGAGCTTCACACCAAGGAAGCAGCAGTCCATGCCCTATTGAACCCGACGTTCTTGCCGTCGTCAACTGAACCGAGCCGATCGCCGTCGTCAAGGTGGTGCTCTCCGTTCCACAGCAGAACCATCATCGTAAGCTTTCTTCCGAGCTTATCATCGTAAGCTTTCTTCCGAGCTTTGCATAGCGTTCGTATAGTTTGCAGATGGATTTATTTCTTTAACTCGCTTCGTTTTGATCCTGCTTCGCCGGACTTTACAGCGCCGTGCATCCATCGAGCCTAGCATTACTGCAGAGTTCCCTCCGATCGCGTTGAACCCCTCGATCGGTAATATATCTTGCTATGATCAGCTACCTCCCTGCTTGTTACGTTCCCTCGGCATGCATGCACGTAGACATGTACGACTCCTATCTGAATGGATCCATCCGATTCTCATTGCTAGCCAGCTTGCTTGATGCTTCCATGACATCACAATGACATCACATAGGTTTTCTTGCCGTTTTTCCTTGACAAAAGTAATTCTAGAAATACAAAGGAAATACACCTATGCATCTAATCATCTTGATCTCCTCTTATATCTAGCTCGTAGTCCATCCAACTTTCAAAATCAGATTTAATTATTTTATTTCGAAAATCAAGTTTGACATGTCTACCGACACTATCTTGTTTTGCTCATAAAATCTTCGTTTTTAAATCCGTTTTAGTCCGTTCAAGTTTCGTTAGATTCATAATTTCGTAACCTATATGTTTATATCACTGTTAGGTCAGGTTTGAAACTTTTAAATTTCGAGATTATATTAGGTTTATTGTTTTCTTAATGTCAAACTTGTAAAATTCATATCTACGCCGCGTTTTAGTTCGATTTCGGTGATCTTTACGTCTGCGTGATCGTAGTGACGTGTAGAATAGTTTTATAAGCTTTTCAAACTGTTTTTCCACTGTTGGTGTACTGTTCTAATTGTAGTCTTGTTTGCCATGCATGATTGGACCCATATGTTTGTCTGTTGCTGATTGGGAATGAGTAGACAGTGAGCTTTACGTTGATGATCTAGAAGAGGTTGATGATCAAGAAGGTTTTCTTTGGAAGCTTGGACTTGAAGAAAGGATCTCAATTTAAGGCAAGTATAGCATGGGACTATCCTTGTTACCTATTCACTTTAATCACTTAATCATATGCATGTGTCTAATTTGCCAACCTTAAGGACATCCTAGCCAGTTATCTTGTTCATTGAATCCTATGGGTTATTGCATATGGGTAGTTCTTGCTAGTGCTCTACATAAATAATTTATGATGATATGAATGAATTTATGAAATGATGGTTAAGATATGAATGTTGTTAACATGGACTTTAGAGTCGGGCTCATGCTTTTACATGATGCCCTGGACTCTCCGTAAGGACTTATCTGTTGTGATCATCCGGGATATCTGATGCAGCTATGGGGGTCACATGGCTCTGACTCTAGTTGTTCAAGGGTTTTACCTAACTTTGTTGGTGGTTTGCCAGAATTGGGAGAAACGGGGTTGTAGCTCTGTTGGCCACTTAATATTTTTAGGAGGGCCTTTGAACGGCTTTATATGGTTTTTCGTTTGTTTAGGGAGTCGCGACCCTACTCGGTGGAAACCATGACCCGTAGTGAAAGTGTACACCTCTCTGCGCAGTGAGTTATTTAAACCGATATATCAGCCGTGTTCGCGGTCATGAACGGCCTTGGAGACATCACAGAATAGAGATGATACTGAGATATGGACATAAGATGATGATGGAACTGAACGTTGACGATGGACTGTCATGAGAACGATACCTATGATGATAATGTGGGCTAATGGGTTAAGCATAACTTAATGCTAAATAAATGCTAAAACTTTGATTTACTAAAATGCTTACAGATTAAACCAGTGTCAAGCCTTTTGAGTCTCATAACCCCATGTTATGCTTGCGGAGTTCGACATGGACTCACTCTTGCTATTTCCCCCCACACTTCAGGAAGAAGTTAGGCTTGTGATCAACCAGTCAGTCGGTCCCTGTGGAGTCTACACCAGAAGATCAGAGTGTCTTTCCGCTGTCTGCTAGCTGAGGTTATTTTCTTGTTTCTTAAGTTTCGTTATATTTTAAGCATTGTGAATTGATACTCCATTTATTTGTAAACTATATGTGAGATTTGACTTCCAGGGCTCACATATAGCATCATCTGGTTTTGTTCTTAAAACCGGGTGTTACAGTTTCAATCCACACTCTAGCACTGGGTACACGGCGGCGCTGGTGTGTTAAGCGTTACGACCAAATATAATAATAGCGGCGCTGGTGTGTTAAGCGTTACGACCATATATAATAATAATATCTCTCATGTACCTTATCGATCTATGCATACACATGTATGTACTAGTATGTGTTCGTACGTTGTCCGTATGTGGCTACGAGATAAATAATTTTTATACTAAAAACACTGAAATCGTATAATAAGATAACAATACTGTGAAAATAAATATTAATATTAAAATAAAATTTAATCTCAAAAAGAAAACTCCATGAAATTAACATAAAAAAATGAGGGATTCAATGGGGGTAACCCCCCACCGGCCTGTTCTTTTTTTCATTGGGTATAAACAGATTTACTAGTGCACAAGCGGTGCAAAAAAAAAGAGCTTTCAAAGCTCAAAACAAAAATACAAATTACATTAAGGGATATTCTCTGGCCACTGAGAAAGGGCCCGCACAACTGGCTTTGGCCTTGATGCAAATCAAGTCAATCCGCTCCTTAAAGTGTGACAACCAATTAGCGATTGAGCAAGGTTTCCCATAAAAAATAAGATCATTCCTTGAAGTCTAAATATTTTTTTTCGAAAGGGCGACAAAAGCTTTGCCGTGATTTCTATTAGACAAAAAAAAAAGAAAAGGCAAGTGTCGGCCAGTTTTTTTGAAAACCGGGCAAAAAACCATACAAATGAGGAGGGTACCCTACTCCACTTCACATCTAGGTACCATGTTAACTCGACTCACGCCACAAAGACACCACAACTTCCACTAAGACAACTCAACTACTTGGCCGAGGGTGGACGGAAGAAAAGAGAACCATGAAGTACCACTCGGTTGGATTGGGCCATCAACACGAGCTTCCATCAACACCACTTGGTTGGATTGGGACGTTGACGCAAGGCACCCCGCAGCAACCACCATGAAAAAAAAAAACACAAAAAGAAACACAGTAAAGAAAAGGAGCAAAAAAAAAAAAAAAAAAAAAAAAAAACAACACCACCACCACTTCCGGGAAAGAGGAGCCAAAAGCAGGCCGACGAGAACGCACCGTCGCCGCCAATGATGTGCCACGCCAAAAGCCGCAACCCGCCGCAAGCCCAAGTAGCTGCTTGGACTCCTCCAAGGGACTATCCGCCTTAAGCCACATGCCCACGATCATCGATCCCCGGCTCCCGCCTCGTGTCGGCAAAACCCATCATGACACCATTGAACGCCACTAATCCAAGCTACTCAACGTGGGGGCCTCGCCTCATCCACCATCACAACTCCACCGCCTTGGACTCGGATATATGAAAAACCGCTTTGAGAATCACCTCCACCCAGCCGTCACCGATATCACCACTACACCTTGAGCGCCAACTTAAGACCTCCGGCACCCACGGGTCCTCTGCACCTCCCCACCAACACGAACCACGCACCACCAAGCCACAACGCACGAGGAAACACCACCAAACCGACCGCACCATTTCCACAAGCCACGACGGGTCTCTAGATGTGGCGCCACCAAGAAGGGCACGACGCCACGCGCCGTCGTCGCACGTCCAGAGAGGACTGGGTTTTCACCCTGAGACCCCATGCCGCAATGATCTGCCGCATTGTCATGGCTGTGGCAGAAGCCCGCACCCTACCGCCTCTGCATCGCCACCACCGGTGAAGCCCCAAGACACCCCGAGGCACCACCATGGCACCACTAGCACGCACTGCCGCCCCCGAGCCCCACCACCAAGGTGGTACCGGACCGCAGAATCTTTGTTGAGGAGGAGGAGAACACGAGGCGCCACCATCTTGCCGCAGCACCCGCCGCTCGCAAGACCGAGACGCCCTTGCCCGTACCCTTCTCCGGGCCGCCACGCCGCCAAGAACGCGGCACGAAGGGGCCGCCTGGATCGGCGAGATACGGGGCATCCGGCCGCAGCGCCACCGCCGGCGCCTAACACACCGACCGCAGCCACCTCCCGCGCGCCCGACAACGGCCACCCGCCGTCGCCGACGCCCACGCCGACCATAGCCGGGTAGTCGCCGTCGGGGCCGTCCGTGCCGGCCGCAGCCGTCGTCGCCGTCGCCCTATGCCGGCCGCCCTCCCCTTGCAGGTACGCCCCGCCGCAGCGGCCACCGGATCCGGCCAGAGCGACGCTGGATCTGCGTGGCTACCGACGTAAGCCGTAAAGCCGGGGGCCGGGCGAGTTAACACCGGAACGAGGCGGCCGCGCCCATCCCGATCGCGCCGTGACGAGGGGGGCAGGCCACGCCGCCACCTTCACCACAAGCCGCGTGGGATGCTAGCGGCCCGCTCCAAACGGCGGCAGCGGCGCGAGAGGCCGTGGGGAGGGGCGGCGGCGGGGGATTTTTTCCGCCCACGTCGGGAACGACGGGAGCGACCTGTTCGTCGTGGAGGGTCTTGTGTTGTCGGCAAGTGGTAAGATTAGTGGCATTTTGAAGTCCAAATAGACTAGCAAGCTGCAATGAAAATTTCCCTAAAGATTGGTGTCCCAAAAAGTCAAGTCTTGACTGAATAACCATGTCTAGCAGTGGCAGGTTGAGATTCCAGGTAATGCCAATTGAGATTCCATAAAATTAACATTGTATAGACCTTTTTTCGATTTGACCATATTATGCACTATCTTGGACGGCAGCGTCTACCGAGCGCCGGAAGCACTCGCCAAAGTGCAAGTAGCGCTCGGTAGAGGCTTTACGGAGCGGCGCTCTCGGTGGAAATCTCTCGGTGAAAAATCCACCGGGAACCCTATCTACCGGCGCACAAAACACACCGCTTCGGTATAATGGCTACCGAGGGCCCATAGCCCCCTCGGTGAATAAAATTGAACGACGAAAACTCCATGAAATTAACATAAAAAAAATGAGGGATTCAATGGGGGTAACCCCCCACCGGCCTGTTCTTTTTCATTGGGTATAAACAGATTTACAGGTGTACAAGCGGTGCAAAAAGAAAGAGCTTTCAAAGCTCAAAACAAAAATACAAATTACATTAAGGGATATTCTCCGGCCACTAAGAAAGGGCCCGCGACGACTAGCTTTGGCCTTGATGCAAATCAAGCCAATCTGCTCCTTAAAGTGTGACAACCAATTAGCGATTGAGCAAGGTTTCCCATCAAAAATAAGATCATTCCTTGAAGTCCAAATAGACCAGCACGCTGCAATGAAAATTCCTAAAGATTGATGTCCCAAAAAGTCAAGTCTTGATTGAATAACCATGTCCAGCGGTGGCAGGTTGAGATTCCACGCACGCGATCTTATCCGGGCAGTGGAGGGCTGTTGGACAGCCGGACACACCCCTCGCCGCCCATCGCGGCGACTCGCGCCCCGAAACAGCGCCGCCGCTCGCGCCGCTCTCCTTCCTCTCCCCGCCGCACGGGCTGCCGGAAAGGCAAGCCCGTCGGGCAAGGCCGTGCGGCTCGGCTGGGGTGGCGGCGGCGGGCTCGCACACGAATCGGTGGATTGGCGACGCGCGCTACGCGTTATCGGCGGGGGGCATCGGCCGCGCCCGAGCGACGTGGGGCTCGGTGGGACTACTCGCAGCCGGATCGCAGCCGACGTCGGCCGGCGAGTCCGGGCAGCGCAGGTGGTGGCGGCGGCGGCGGCGGATCCTCTCTTCTCCCTCCGTCCTCTCCTTCTATCCTCTATGGCGGCAGCGGCGGCATCCGCTTGGGCTTCTCCCGGTCCGGGCGCCCGGATCCGGTGCCCTCATGGCCGGGATCCGGCCGCCCCAGGTGGGGGCGGTGCCGGTGGTGGTGGCCATGGTGGAGGCAGCGGGCCCGGCTTGGGGCATCGGGTTCTTCGCCCTAGTGGTCGAATCCCGGTGCTTCTTGGGCTGGGGCGGCACCCAAAGTGGTGGGGCACTCGAGCTCGGGCCGCCGGCGGTTGTCGGCGGCGCCGGCGGTGAGTGCCGAGCCGTGGCGATGATGGCCGGCAACGGCTTCAACGTGCGACGCATGACGCGACGCGGCAGGTAGGCCCAGTTCTGTATTGCCCTGGGTCGGAGGGGGGTGGCCCGCCGACGCGGCTATGCGCGGCCGCCGCATGCGACCGACACGTCGATGCCCCTCTAGAAGGGTCTACGGGGATGGTTGGGCAGCGATGACGCCGATGACAACGCACTCACCGTCGGGTATCTTTGCTTAGACATTGTGTTGTGGGATTACGCGGGCGAAAGCCTTGACGACGGTGACGCCCTGTGGGCGTCACTTCCCCGTTGAGGGCGTCGTGTTCCCCGGCACTATCTTCCATGGGTGAAAACCCAGTCCATCTTGGACTAGTGACGGTGGTGTCGCCGACGTCATGCCCTTCTTGAAGGCGTCGCTATTAGAATTTGTCTTGGCCATGATGTTGCCCCTTGTTGTTGCTCTTCGCTTCTCGGCGCCCGGTCTTCGGGTCAATGGGTACTTGCAAATGGAAGTCGAGCCGCCGCATCGAGGGGATGTGGCTCAACAACGATGACACGAGGCAAATCCCCCTCTTTCATCGACCGGAATGCTTCGTGAGGTCGGAATAAATGCCCGGGGCAAAGCAGAGGACCAAGATAGGAAGTCGGAGCTGCTCTTCGGTTTGAGCTTGGCAACGATGACCTGTTGCGGCCTCTCGCTTCTGGTTGTCTGTTTGTTTTCGTTAGTTTCGTCTGGAGTTTGTCATGTAAAGTCGGAGCTGCTGGCTGCTTACAACCATGCTCGGCAACGATGACCCATGATAGTTGTGTACTCTTCCGCGTCGCGTGGGTGGGTTTGCTCTTCGTGTGCCCTGTATTGGTACCACGATGGCTACCCTTCTTGTAAATAAAAATTCTATACCGTCTTAATTAAGCGGCAGAGCTCCTGCCTTTGTTTAAAAAAAAAAAGATTCCACGTAATGCCAATTGAGATTCCATGAAATTAACATTGTATAGACCTTTTTCTGATTCGACTATATATGGCTGCATCTATTACCTCGTCACACAAGAATTCATATGACTGAAAAGAAAGAGCCTGTTAAAATTTGGGCCGCCTGTGGCTAAGAGCCCTGTTTCGGCCGGGTCGTCCCGGCCGGGCCGATCTTTGTGAGAGAAAAATATCGCTGGCCGGGGCTGGCGGCTAGCTAATGCTGTGAGAGAAAATACTGCTGACTGGCTGGCTGATAAGCCAAGCGAACAAGGCCAAAGTTCACGTTCTCTCCGGAGTCACTGTCCTCATAGGAGGCTCCCACAGGCACACCCCTCCCCTTGCTAGAAGTGTCACTCAGTCTGAGAACTCAACATTTAGGCAGTAGGTTCCTCAGGCATTTCGAACCGATCTTGCCTCCATTCTTGACGGCTAGGCTTCTTATTGCCCTGTCCATGACCTCAACGACTTTCTTCTGCTAATATTTGAGCTGGATTTGCTCTGCTCAAGTGATTGATTCACCAGACAGAGGATATCGCGATGTGGTACACACTGAACAAGATTTTTTTTTTTTTTTTTTCTGAGAGGAAACTGAACAAGATCAGAAAAGGGTCAGGCCAGGCCGTCGCAAGCCCACAATAGCCGGCTCGACAACCACCTCCTCGTTAGGGCCGGCCGGCCGGCCAGTTGCACACTAATGGGCCGGCTGCAATCACTACAAATGGGCCATGGCTCCTTCTCCGCAAAAACCCCACCCCAGCCCTGTCAGCGTCATCCTCCATTGCAGCAGGCAGCAGAAGAGCCATGGCCATGGCGTCCGCGTTCCGCCTCCGCCTCCTCGTCCCGCGCGCCGTCTCCATATCCACCTCCACCTCCGCGGGGCTAGGACTGGTCTCGCCTCATCTCCGCTGCCGCCGCCTCGCGCTGCGTCTGCCCCCTTCCCCGCGACCCGCCGCCCTCACCGCCCCAGCCGCCGTGCTGCCGCGCGAGGTAGGGCGCGTCCAGCCGCCCCGCGCCGCCTCCTACTCCAGCGCTGCAGGAAGCACGGGGGGAGGAGGCCCCAAGGACTGGCGCGTCTTCCTGGCATGGTATGGTATTTCGATTCCTTGCTCTGTAGTACTTATCTGCTCTGCTGTGGCCTGTGGGTGCTGCTCCCTGACATGCAATTCAGAATCCAAGTGTACACAAATCTCAAATTGCGCTTGTGCATTGTGACAGGTACCTGATGGCTCTGGATAAGAACCCAATTGCCACTAAGGCTGTCACGTCTGCTGCCCTAACTCTGGCCGGGGACCTCATCTGCCAGGTATACTTGCAGCGTTTCGATTCAGTCTTTTTGCAGTGCAGCAAGGATTTCGTAGTCGGTAATGGGTTTCAGGCAGTCTACTAGTACTGTGCCCCTGTTTGTTTTGTAGACCATGAAACTACTGTCGAAGTTTATGGTTCATGTGATTGAAGGACTGGAATATCTACCGGAATCCAAACGCTTTGTTCAACCTAATTTGTTTAGATTTATTTTCAAGTTGTGTCACTCCTCAGTAAATCTGAGTTGGCACTGAAATTGGATTCATTCCCAAGCACGATGTGCCCTGAAGTATGTGAAATTATTTTCTGTAATAACAATGATGTTGTTACTGAACTTAGTGAATTTTTTGTATGCGTGCCAAAAGTGAAAGACAATGCATGAACAAGCACAGAAAAAACTATTTTCAATCCATTGACTGCATAGGAGATTGCAGTAGTTATTTGAATGTGTGCTTCGTGCCTTAGTATTTTTGTCTGTATGTTGATAACTGGCCTTGTAGTGTGCTTTTTGTCCTATATTTATGGCTATTGCTGCTGCTTGCCAATCAAAACACCTGCATATGTAGTCCTAATTTTAATTCTCTTTCTGTTCTAGCTTGTTATTGATCGAGTTCCAGAGCTGGATTTGAGGAGAACATTTGTATTCACTTTTTTGGGCCTTGTCCTTGTTGCACCAACTTTACATGTCTGGTAATCTCTTCTGAGCTTCAAGAGTAATTACCAGTACCATGCAGTGCAGCTACCTTTCTCTACCACTGCTGTTTATTCGATAATTAGTCTCAATGTGCAGGTACTTGTATTTGAGTAAATTAGTGACAATCAGTGGGGCATCAGGTGCCATTGCTCGCCTTATGCTTGATCAGGTTTGCATTTTCTTTCTCTCTCTTGCAACCCCAAGGACAGATTTATAGTCTTGAATTTTGTTTCCAAGTCCTGCACTTTCTTTTTGTCTACAATTGTCATATTCTCTTTTGACTATTTTTTTTTATCTTCTCCTCAGTTTATTTTTGCTCCCATTTTCATCGGTGTTTTTATGAGCATACTGGTCACCTTGGAGGGAAAACCATCTCTTGTAGTGCCAAAGCTTAAGCAGGTGAGATGAACCATTCTGTACTCTTTCACTCCCTGCTATGACATGCATTGCTCTTTTTCTTGCCGTTTAATTTTTGTTTCTGACATCTACAGGAGTGGTTATCAGCAGTGGTGGCAAATTGGCAATTATGGATACCATTTCAGTTTTTGAATTTTTACTTCGTCCCTCAGAAGTTTCAGGTCTTTGAAGACACTCATTTTCAAAAGTTGTTATACTAGCACATGTTGCGTGTGTTTCCCTTACCAACTTACTACCATTTGTTTTCCAGGTCCTTGCTGCTAATTTTGTATCCCTTGGATGGAATGTGATTTTGTCATTTAAAGCTCACAAGGAAGTTATCGCAAAATAGGTACTATTAGCTGGCACGTGTCTTCTAACGCCAACTCTATGCTCTCTGATTGTTTTGTTCAACTGATAATCGCACGTTAAAAACAAATAAAGTAGTAGAGAAGAACATTGCTATATGAATCTGGTTGTTAATCGTTTCCCTTTCCCACTGATTGTTGTCATGTGGAAATTTCATAGAACAGTATATCTGTGATAATGCATATGCATTTCAGTTTCATGTTCCATTCAAGGAGTGCATAATAACTAAATTTTGTACCTCAATTTTCACTACCAATGTCATCTGTAGAGGTTACAAATTTATGATTTATTTGTGATGTTTGACTGATGAGGCATATATGTTGCAATTGACTATCAAACCCACGCATGACAAATGTTCTCATAGGTCAATGGAACTAAATATATTGAAGCTGATGTGCATTATATGATGCTATAAATCATGGAAGTAGTTGTGATTGTGGAGCAGAATTCATATTGTTTTGTCAGTTGAGGGATTTGCTGTCCTTGCATCCTGCACTGCACAGTTTATATCAAGTTTTAGTACAACATTTTTTTTACCAAGTCTAATAGTTTCCCATACTAACCTCCTTGTCCAATGTATATTTTTCCTAGTCTTATCTTTTCTGCCACCCCTTAAAGCAACGTTGTGGATCTGTTCCAGAAGTCAGACCTTAATAATTTACTATACCTAATGCAAGTTGCAAGTCAAATTGACATCAATTGATGCTAATGACATTCTTTGTTGTTTTGCATCACGTGACTGACCTTAAAATCTAACCAGAAGCATCCTGCCAAAATGTTGTTCCCTTGGTTTTGTATAATTTGACTGACTACCAGCATTATAAATTGTATTGCACATTGCGAATGATGTTGATACTAGGGTGATGCTTAAATGTCTCACCATTCATAGCTCACTTGTAGTAAGTAGTAGTAAGCTATATGGTTTTGTTTAAATGTCTCACTATTCATCGGTTACGTCTGGTAATTCAATCTCTTTTGCTAGTTAAACCTGAGTTACATTATTCCCCTTTTAACTGCTTTTTTGGGTTTCAGTAATCGTAGTTGTGGCAGGTCAGAGCTTCACTTTGTTGGAGCCTGGCTTCAGGCAAGGAAAACTATTTTGCTTTTGCCTTGGCTACCCATGCTGTATTTCTGAGTAGAAAATCATAGTCGCTGCAATGAAGGCTGATTTATCACCATATATAATACTAGTTGATTGATTTGGTTTGCCCATTGATGTTTTGGTGGCAGTAGGTTTGTGTATGCCTGTGAGGTGCCCCTTCCTCCTTTTTCTTTTCCTGGGAAGCCCATAAGTTGGCTTGGTCTCTGTTTCTGTATGCTTATTTTTGTGCCATCCTAGGGAGACACACGACAAGCCCACACTTCAAATGACTTGTGACTCCTGGTTGCAACCCAAAGTCATATATCCGTCAGCTTCCTCTATCTTTTGCAGTTTAACATGATAGATTCTGATTGATGCAAAAGGTGTCTTTTTTTTAACAAGGTCTTTAAAGACTGGTCAAAATATACATTGTTCTTCTGGATTATATTTTTGGCATGGCTGCAAGCACTGCCACCATCTAAACTTGTTTTTCGTTGGAATTTTCTAGGTTTCTGCAAATTTGAAGCTGGTGATAAGGAGCGTTATTCATTGAACAGTTTAACTCCTGGCCAAGATAACCATCTAGTGTAGTTGATAGTTGTAGCCTTGTAGGGTCTGTACATTATCACCATGTTGCATTGGAGCGTGGGTCATTCTGACAAGAGAGACGAAACTGAATGGATCATGGTTGTGACATGGTTGTCTATTCTGGTGGAGGATCATGAATGACCCTCCTTGTATATTAGGGGTGCCGTTGTGGTTGCTGCCACAATGAACATGACGTGTGATGCGTTCAAGTGTTTGTGTTGTGGCCACAATGAACATGACGTGTGATGTGTTCAAGTGTTTGTGTTGTGATGGATTATCAGTTGGAGCTACGCATGGATGGTGTGCGTCCTTAAGACCTGTTTAATTGCTGTTGTTATTATTACATCAGCAGTGAAGTGTATAATTTGCACTCGTGGTACTCGCCCGCGGTTTGGATTTTTTATAATGGCCGTGTTGTTTTATTTGAGGATCAGCAACAGCATCAATGCATGGATCGATTTTATATGTTTAGCACGCCGCCGTGCTTTGGATTTGCCCATCAGCTGGTGGCATTATTTAGGCAATAACAACATCGGCCATCTATCTAGGCAGGCCATCGAAAGAGACAGAGAGAGAGTTGAGGAAATGTCCACCTATCAATGTTGGAAGACCCTGATTGTTTTTTTTTTCCTTCCTTGTTTTTAGATACTATCAATTGAGTGCACAATTCCGGGTAAATGCTTTGGCATTTGCAAAAATTTACCTGGCAATTATTTATGTGAATGTCCCAAGAGAACCACTGGCGACCCATACAAAAATGTCTGCGTCAAACCAAATACAGGTAACTAGCTACTACTGTTCATACCTTCAGGCTAATTACATAACTGTTGTGGTAAAACACCATATATATGATCATAACTGTATTAGTTAGGGCCGATTCTCATTCTCCTTATTAACTAGATAGAAGTATCAGCGTATTACTGCTACGGAATTGATGATGATTTGAAATTAAATTGGACTACAAATAATAATTACTCATATGAGGGTAAATCAATGTTCTTGGATGGCGTAGCCTGCTGATATCGACAATTAAACATAAGCTAGAGGATAATATACAATATAGATAAAGATGAGAGACAAATTTTTTAGGGACACTTTCAAACCAAAACTCCTGACGAAGCCCTTCTAAATTATATTCTTACTCCCACCAAATACAAATTGATGATGTTTTTTTATAGTGAGATCCTGATCAAACTTTTGAAACTTGGTGGGATGAAATTTATCTTCTGGTTTAAAGTAAAATCATCATAAATTCTATTTTTTTAAAACTACAATTTATAATCTAACAAATTATTATATTTGTAAAATATAGTAAATTCACAATAAGAAGCTCTAAAAGGTAAAAAAGAATCAAGTTTATTTTAGTGGAAATATAGCATATTCTGCACTGGGATTACAATGTCACATTTGTAGAAATAATATATGTTTTATAGAAGACACTATGCACAAGAAGAAAGGCACATGAGGTCGGGAAAACTCCACCATATAGGTTTTGTCGGCTATATGCTTTCACCACCACTACCACAATAGTGATGTGATTTTCTCATCACCGCCGGTTGATCACAATCCAACAGTAATAGATGTTCGCATTCAAGGTTGATGTTCTCTTAAGAGCACCTACCAACTGAGGCTATTCTTTTAACTACACATTTAAAAATATTATATTATATATTAGACACAAAATAATCTCAAATGAAAAAGTTGTTAACTACAAAGTTGTTGATCTTATCGAGTAATAAAACTTTTGATGTTGAATTTGTTTCCATTTGATATTGACAATAATGTCATTTCTGTAGTAGTGCACATGCTTCATGTCAAGGAACGTTTTTAGTTATGCACATTGCAATGCACTATTTTATCTATGTTTCTAAACTTGGTAGCATTTTTTTTTGTGTCACCTTCAGGGTTAAGTATAGGCCTAGGAGTTGGAAGTGGAGCAATTCTTCTCTTTCTAGTGCTAACTTGCACATATATGATCCAGAGGATCATGACACAAAAGAAAAGATTGAGACAAAGATACTTTTAAGCAAAATCATGGTCAATTGCTACAACAATTAGTGTGTCAAAAGGGCAGACATAACTGATAGAATGATCCTTACTTTAGAAGAGCTAGAGAGAAAACCACCAACAACTTTGACAAAGCTCGTGAGCTTGGTGGCGGAGGAGGGCATAGTACCGTCTACAAGGGAATTTTAGCAACTCTTCATGTGGTGGCAATTAAGAAGGCAAAAATAGTGTTACAAAGAGAAATTGATGAGTTCATAAACGAGCTTGTTATCCTTTCTCAGATAAACCATAGGAATATTGTGAAACTTCACAAGTGTTGCCTTGAGATAGAAGTTCCTCTACTTGTTTATGAGTTTATTTCCAATGGCACCCTATATCTTCATGTTGAAGCTTTAGTCTCACTATCATGGAAAGATAGAGTGAGGATTGCGGTCAAAACTGCTAGGGCCCTTGCATATCTTCACTCGCTCACTTCCGTGCCAATAATCCATAGTGATGTGAAGTCTTCTAATATACTTCTCGATGATAATTTGACTGTCAAATTGTCAGATTTCGGGGCATCAAGGTATGTTCCAATTGATCAAACTGGGCTGGATACAACAGTGCAAGGAACGTTTGGGTACTTAGACCCTATATACCGTAGAACAGGTCATCTTACTGAGAAGAGTGATGTCTATAGTTTTAGTGTGATTCTTATCGAGATGCTAACCAGAAAGAAGCCGGTCTCTTATAGATCTACCGAGGGTTATGGTCTTGTGAGACATTTTTCCACACTAGTTTTAGAAAATAACTTATCTCACATATTAGATCCACAAGTTGCTAGGGAGGGAGCAGGGGAAGTTGTTGACATCTCTTTATTAGCAGTGATGTGTGTGAAGTAAGGATCGGCCGACCATGAGACAAGTGGAAATGACGCTAGAAAGCATCCATGCAGCAAAGGACTATGATTTAAGTGACATGACAGATGAATCAGAAGAGAATTTTGTTCAAATGGATGGCATGTCTACTGTAGGGACAAACAAGAATATTACCAGAGACAGTGTGGCTCACGAGAGCTGGGAGAAAGACAATTGATGTCAGTAATGATGGCACCACCCAAAAAAAAGTAATGATGCTATACCATAGAGGCTGCAAGAATTCAATATACTAAGACGTGATCAAGGAGGTGCTCGCTTGGGGTATCTGCATCCAGTTAAGTTGCCTTCTATTTGTAATCCGTCCCATAGTCAGACATGTCGGCTTCCACCTTTAGCTGTTTAGCATGATCCCTGATCGATGCCAAAGAGCTCTTTTGTCCTTTTGCATACAAGGCCCGTCTCTAATGTCAAAGGGAATTGATCAGATCAAAACATACATTTCTTCTTTGGGATTATATTTTTGGCATGGGTGCAACACTGCCACGCACTGCAGAACTGCACTTGTTTTTTTTTCCTTGAAGTGTTTAATAACTTTTTGAGCTTTACAGAGTATGTATGTCTCATCACTTTTGAACATATATACACCTGATTATTCACTGATCTCTTGGTCCTTGGAACTGTCTTAGGTTTCCTCAGTGGAAAAAGTCTATGTTACCCCCACAACTATTTTTCTTGAATGCGCAAAAGGTTTGTGCATCATTCTATTATGTTTCGATATTACAATTAAGATTTGCCTCCCCACTCTCACACATCCTAGACTACTACTCACGCACAACCAATTTTACAAGCCCCGGCCTCGACCCATATTGGTCGATCGTTTGATGATCCAGAGAACTTGAGTGACAGTGAAGGCCTCCTTTCTAATGCATGAAGCATTGTGCTCCTTCTACAACTCCCACGCTACTAGGGCGAAGAGTGTGCCAGGTCCCTTTCTCTTGTGACTCTGCCATCGTTCTCTCCATCTTGTCCACGAGTGTTCTATGAACTGTCCTCCGACATGTCCTGCATTTGCTCCGAGCACGGTGAGGATGGTCCACCAGACTTGGCGCGAGAATGTGCAAGATGTGATTAGGTTGTCGACGGATTCCGGTTCGCGGTCGCCCCCTCAACTATAATTGCGTGTTTGTGTGGGAAGATCAGCATCATCTATGGAACGATCTTGTTTTGTTTATGTCATGACCAAACTTACTTCGAGGAGAAGGATGAGGAAGCCGACTAGCTGATAGGCCAGAGGGACGCCGTCAGCACCTGCGTGTCTTAAATAGCTGAGAACGCCTTGTAACCGATTCAGCGCATAACTGAATTCTGAAACCCAAACTCAACACAAATCATGTATATCTCGTGGATTCCGGCCGTGCCCCATCCAAATCGTACCCTGTTCTTACCCAATCCCTTAATAAATTCCATTCTAGTTATATGGTTGGTAACAGTTTAGCACGCCAATCAGTTGGAAGATGCATGGAACATGCGTGGCTCCTTCCTTTCCTCTTAAAATGAGAAGGAAGCCATTTTTTTTATTAACTTCACTGGCTCTTCTGCGTGCACTTTAGCAAAAGAGGCGAAGCTATATGCCAAAACAGGGCTTAATTTTGATCGATGTAGCTGCAACCTAAATCATCGATACGATCGACCATCTATCTATATATTATGTCAATCTTGGCAATGGAAAGAGAGTGAGGAATAAAAAGAGAGTTGAGGTATTCAGGCGATGCGCAACTATCAGTGTTGGAACAACGCACCAGCTACGGCGGTGCTGATGTGGTTGCACTTGCACCTCCTCCACCTCCAGCATGTCTTCCAGGTGGCTGATGCAGCTGTGGCCGGCGGCGGCGACCAGGCGATCGGGCTGCCGGGATGCATCACCAGGTGCGGGGACGTGAGTGTGCCCTACCCGTTCGGCATCGAGCACGGCTGCTACCTCAAGGGCTTGGAACTCAGCTGCGACGACACCTACGGGCCGCCGCGCCTCGTCTGGGCCCACGACAGAGAAGCACCACAGATGAATTACCGTTTCACGGAGATCTCCCACGTCGACTCCACGCTTCGCTTCGTCAACTCGGGAGCACTCAACGAGTCCGAGTCCAACACAGCCCCAGGCTCCCTCCTCTTCTTCGTCCAGGTGAATGTGCAATGGAGCCTGGTATCCAGCGCACTGAACGTCCCCAACGAAACGCGCGCCGGCAACGCAACCTGCCCATACGATCTGGGCGCCACCGCGTGCCATAGCAGCTACAGCACATGCCAGGTCAACACCAGCTTATTCTCCGTCACCGACAGGGCCATCATAGCCACCGGCTACGAATGTAAATGCGATGATGGTTACCAGGGTAACCCTTACCTCAGCGACGGATGTCAAGGTAAAAATTTTGCTATGTATATATGCTTGTGCAAACTTCATTTGAGATCGAGGTAAATTTCATTTTTGTCCTTGCTTATTATATTTAGATATAGATGAGTGCACTCGTCCGGATAAATGCTTTGGTGATTGCACAAACTTACCTGGCAACTATACATGCCACTGTCCGACGGCAACCACCACCGGTGATCCATACACTCCAAATGGCTGCGCTAAATCGCACAATCCAAATACAGGTAACAATTCACCTGTTGGCAATTGTTTTTACTAGGTATCCTTTTAAGCGCAACACATTAAAACGGATTGTATTTAAATTATTCTTGCTCCAGAAAAAAGTTCTCAATATAATATTTCAAAGATATCTTTGTTTTTATGATTTTTATGAGAAATATTTTTGGAAAAAAAAGAAACTAGCCTATGAGCCAAACTATCATGTAAAGTGATTTTGATTCAATACCTGAAATATTTATTGAGAGAATCTGAAACGTTCCTACGGGAATTTGGTTCCCTATCAAATGGGTGCCCTTAATAATAACATCCTCATTGTAAGTTTATGGCGTACTGTCAATACTTTTGGTACCACTACATCCTATATATCCTTGTGGCCAAAACAATGGTCCCCTTTTTTTTTTTTTAATTAATCAGGAGAGGGGGGTCGCCACTGTGCTTTTATTAAACAGAAATGGGGTTTCACTCGTTTAAATGCCTTCAAGCCGTTGCTACGGGATAACAAAATTTTATATTAAAAACATAGGTCGCATGATAAGGTAACAATACTATGAAATTAAATAATGATATTAAAGTAACATTTAATTCAAACATGTTTTGTGAAAGTAACATAATCAATCATGGATATCACAGGTCTGTAAACTCTATTTTATAGGGTAACTTCGTCTAAGATAATATTTTATATCAGCCGGAAGAAATCTTCGATATACATTTATTTAGTGCGCCCGGGTCCTTGGTGCTGAAAGAAACAACAACAACAGCATAACACAATGACTAAAAGGAAAAGAACTACTTCCATTGTACACTTGCTTATTCACGAATGCTAGAAACTTCGATGTAAATCGAGAAAATAGATTGATAGTTTACCTCATAAATTTCTTGGATACATCACGATCCTTCCTTGAAAACAAACATAGAATAGTTGATCAAAAGTTAGCAAAACAATTACCGCAGGTCAGATAGTGTGAGTCATTATATACATTTTGTAGAAAAGAATTATGCAGTGCACAAGGTTCCACCGCAACTCTGGATCAGATTGATCTCACACTGAACATCGCATCCCAAGCATCAAAGCCGAGGAACCTATATATCTTATGGTAGATAAGAGATAAAAAAAAAATATTTATGTTTGTGAAAAGCAGTACATGATATGGTAAGCAATTCAGACAAGCATTTTTCTATACTAAGATATACTGCAAAAATTCAGTATAGATATGCTAAGCAATTCAGAATAGATTGCCGGACCATGAACAGTAGCCAGATATTCTATTGTAATTCAAGATTTATTTTTCCAAAGGAAAACTGCTAGAAAACATAACACCTAGAAAACAATTAATATACATGTACCTGTTAGCTTCCTTTCCTGATAGAAGGTATATATGTAGAAAAAAAAATGCTAGAGCCAAGCCTGGCTTCACATGACGTTAGAAGCTATTTTTATTTATTTCTCGATAGAAGGTATATATGTAGGGGAAAAAATGCTAGAGCCAAGCCTGCACTTATAAGATTAATAAATGCTCTAGTTTCAGAGCAATATGACAGTGCCACGCCTGCACTTATAAGATTAATAAATGCTCTTATCGTGGATTGGTTGCTTTCAATCAGTAGTAGAAATACCATTAAACGACATATTGTCACAAATAAAAAAATAAAACCATATTGTCGCAAATAAAAAAATAAACCATATTGTCCAATCAGTACCCACATATGACTTGTGTTTATGCAGAAATAGCAAATACATGTCTACATAGTTCAATATGGAGATAGTAGTACCCAAAACATGAACCTAAAGCATATTATATCTTTTTTTTTTTTTGATAAAAAGCATGTTTATTCTAACGACAAACAAATATTAAAACTACAAACAAATTACCATATAGACTCTTCTATGGCTGCAAGGAAGAGGCACTTACACTGGATAGGCTTTCCGCAGCATACGAGAGTGCCAGATCATGAACAGCGGCTGGCACTACCCCATGGCGGCGGCGGCACAACCACCCAACGATAGGAGATCAGAGCACGTACCAGGAGAGTGATAGAGCAGTGATGTTGGTTTCAGCGGCGATATTCAACTTGGACGATGAGCAATGTAGGACGAGCGATGTCGATCTCACGATGATGACAGCTCCACGGATCACGATGACAACGACTCCATGGATCAAGTGGTGTGGAGGTGAGGACGACGACACGATGACAACAGCTCCAAGGCTTAGATGGGGTGGACGCGAGGACGACAGCAATAACGACGGCGTGGCGTGGCGTCGCACGAGGGCGGGGGATGACGGTGTAGCATAGAACGAAGTCGAGGACGGCCGAGCAGGTCGACGGCGTGGCGTCGCACGAGGGCGAGGATGGTGGCGCGGCGTAGCACATCGCCAAGGACAACGGAGCACGTCAACGGCGTGGTGCGGCAAACCACATCGATCGAGCAGGAAGACGATGTCACATCAGATCGATGGAGTATGTACGAGGAAGACCGTCGTGGAAGGGCTACCCTTTGCCGGTGGTGCCACAACAGCGCGTCGTCGAGGGACCATCGTTCCTGGCTCGACACTTCAACCTGGAAAACGCCACCACGGGAACCTGAGGATTCAAGTGCTATGCTGAGATGCAACCAACATCTAGATGCAAGCAAGATGTATATGCATGCAAACGCAGCTGAGATGCAAGGAATTAGGCCAAGATTATGTGTATATGCATGCACGTATGAGGGCATGATCAAGCGCCGCAATCACTGCCGTATATGCATACAAGCGCAGCTGAGATGCAAGGAAGGCTAAGATTATGTGTATATATGCATGCACGTACGAGGGCAGGAGCAAGCGCCGCAATCACCGCACGCCGAGGCTAAAAATAGCGCTGTGATCATTGCGATTTGCGAAGGGGATTCGAGGGGGACCGGGATTAGTGGCATACTTTGGGAAGGAAACTTCCGGGTCGCATGGGGATGACGGAGATTGACAGAAGCGCGTCGTCGCATGGCTCGGTGCGGGAGGTGACCTGAAAAATTTACCGCACCAAAGCGGAGTCTTACTTTCATCCTTTTTATGTTGTAGAGATTGGTAAGCCAAATTGTTTTCCAGCCAAATTTTCTAAAATACGAGATTGCATTGGCCACTTTTCTGTATAAAATATTAACACTGTGTGTGTCATCACTTTCACAGGGCTAATCATTGGCCTAGTAGCTGGAAGTGCTGCAACACTTCTATCTCTACTCCTAGGCAATACATTTATAATTCATAGAGTTCAGGCACAAAGGAAGAAAAGGATGAGACATAGATTCTTCAAGCAAAACCGTGGGCAACTTCTTCAACAATTGGTATCTCAAAGTGCAGACATAGCAGAAAGAATGATTGTTACTTTGGAAGAACTAGAGAAAGCCACCAATAACTTCGATAAAGCCCGTGAGCTTGGTGGCGGAGGGCATGGAACAGTTTACAAGGGGATTTTGTCAAATCTACACGTTGTGGCAATTAAGAAGTCAAAGATAGTGATACGACGGGAGATTGATGATTTCATAAATGAGGTTGCTATTCTTTCTCAAATAAACCACAAAAACGTTGTGAAGCTTTTTGGGTGCTGCCTTGAGACTCAAGTTCCTCTACTTGTTTACGAGTTCATCTCTAATGGAACCCTCCACAACCATCTTCATGTTGAGGGTTTAGTATCACTGTCATGGAGAAATAGATTGAGGATTGTGGTTGAGATTGCAAAGGCTCTCGCATATCTTCACTCACTCGTTTCAACACCGATAATCCATAGGGATGTCAAGTCTTCTAACATACTTTTGGATGACAATTTAACCATAAAGTTGTCAGACTTTGGAGCTTCACGATATGTTCCAGTTGATCAAACTGGCTTAGACACAACAGTGCAAGGAACATTTGGCTACCTAGACCCTATGTACCATAGTACAGGGCACCTTACCGAGAAAAGCGATGTCTATAGTTTTGGCGTTATTTTGATTGAGCTGCTTACCCGAAAGAAGCCCAATTCTTTTAGATCTCCCCAAGGTCATGGTCTCGTATACCATTTTGTCACTCAGTTTTCAGAAGGCAACTTATATCATATATTGGACTCACAAGTTGTGAGGGAGGCAGGCGGAGAGGTGGTTGATGTTGCTTTGCTGGCAAAGATGTGTGTGAAATTTGTTAGCATGGATCGCCCAACGATGAGGGAACTAGAGATGACACTCGAAAGCATTCATGTGGCAAGGGAGTATTCTTCTAGTCCGAGTGACATGACAGATGAATCTGAGGAGTATAATATCCAAGTAAATGGCACGTTAATTGGAGGCACAAACATTGATGTTGCAAATAAAGATTGATCAACATGATGAATTTAATTGCATGTTAAGCTTTCCTAGCTATCTTAGGCATATTGAAACCCAAGGAAGCTCATGTGTGTGCGCTAATTAAGGGGCCTACAAGTGATGATGACATACTTGATGTGTCTGCCTTGTTGCCTGATTATATTACCAGATAGATGTCAATGGGTGCAGATTTCCGCATAACTGCTTTGGCAATTATACAGAATTTCCGGGCAGTTAGTATTTATGTCAGTGCCCCAAGCTAGGGAACAATCGTCGACTCATACACCGTGAATGGCTGCATGAAAACCACGTGATCAAAATCTTGTTTAATAGCGCCGTGCATGATGTAACCTATAACTTGTTTGCATCCTACGGCCGCCGGTGCCGTGATCAGACCCACCATACTTTCAGATTGTTCACTGAGTGTCGTGGCCGCTGAATGTGTAGCTGACCTGTTTTTGCTGCATGTTGCCGACTCTTTTTGAGGAAATGTTGCCAGACTCTTGGGCTCATAACCATCTGAATCGGTCATTGAATAAGATGGTCTGACTGCTAAAAGGATTGTGCAACTGTTTGTTACATATTTCTACATTTTAAAGCGAAATTGATCTGCACACTGGTAGTAGTTGGTTTGGTTTCAACATATGCAGTGGTGCAGATGTACGAAGGAATCTTATGTTAGCACTTGCATAGTGGAATTGCGATTCCTTTTCTTGGTTTTGTATGGTCTTTGTCGTGGAGAACACATTTCTTTTGCTATTGTATTCACAACCTAACATTCTGTGTCAGCTGGGGATGACAATGTTCCATCTGATCTTGTAACTGTTGGAAACATTCCTATAGAAAAATAAAAAGAACCATGGACAATCTGAACACTTTCATCAGTTTGATGAAGGTGCCTCTTACCTTTCTCTAAGTTTGTGTGGATTTTTGTTTGTGTGTGGCAAGTGTTTTTTTTGAAAGCAAACGGGGGGGAGAGCTTCCCCACCTAAATTTCATTTCATCAAACCGAACAAGAGTTTTACACAAGGTATCACGCCATGGAGTTACAAGAAAGAAGATACAACCGCCAAGCGTCCAGCTTGGGCACTAGATCAGCTTTAAGCCGCTTACGCCAAATCAACAGGTCATCGCAGATGTTTGAAATAATAGAGCGAGGGGAGGGGTGCTCGCTTCTGAAGATTTCTGCGTTCCTTGCGTCCCAGAGGCGCCACAGGGTTGTTTGAAGGACGAAGGGCCAGAGTGATGCATCAAGGGATGATGGCACTCCCGAGTTCCAGATGTCAACATCATCGAGAATGGAGACATTTGCCATCCCAAGCTTGGCCCAAACCGAGGCGCTGGTAGGACAGTTGAAGAAGACGTGGTGCCGGTCCTCAGTGCCGGATGAGCAGCGCTCACACAAGTCATGATCCAGCACATGTTTGGCGAGCAGGTTCGATCGCATGCTCAGTCTGTCCTTGAAATAGAGCCAGGAAAAAATTTTCACCTTGTTGGGCACACGTGATCTCCATATTCGTTGCCCGTGGAGATCCTCCACCTCTGTGTCGGTGATGGCTCGGTAGGCATCCCGTGTCGTGAACTTCTTCCCGGTAAGTTTCATTAGGCGCTGGTCAGGTAAGTCATCTAGCTGAACGTCCTGCAAAAGAAAGAGGAGGGCGGCTAGCTGGGCACTTGCAGCAGTCGTTAGTCTCGGGCGTAGGCACAAATCAAACCCCGTCTGAAAAACATACTACACCGAAACGTTAGGCCTCGTAGAGTGCGAAAAGAGAGCGGCATGGGTGAGGAAGAGTGGCCCGTCGGGGAGCCACTGATCAAACCAGAAGGAGGTGGAAGCACCATTGTGGAGAACAACTGAAGTCAAAGAGCGATAAGTGTTTAATTCATCATTGATAATCTTCCAAATGAAACTATTTTCACCGGATGGAATAGGATCTACAGCAGTTGTCTCATTGAGAAGCCACGCTTTCCAGGGAGCATCATTATCAGAAAACAACTTGTCAATAAACTTCATAAGCAAGCACCTGTTTTGGGCCTCCAAGTCTTTGACCCCTAGCCCTCCCTGCAGTTTGCTTAGTTGCACCGTCTACCATGCTACCAAGCATTTGGAACCGTGACACTTGTCTTCTCCAATCCAAAAGAACGCTCGTCTGCGTCTATCCACGGCATGTATAACAGTCTTCGGGATGGCCATGACTGACATGAAGTGAAGAGGGATGGAGGTGAGAACTGCCGAGGAAAGGATCAAGTGTCCCGCACGGTTAAGGAGGGAGGCACTCCATCCAGATAGGTGTCTGTCAACAGAGGAGATGAGGGGGCTACAATCAGAGACACTCAGTTTGTGGGGTGATAGGGGAAGGCCAAGGTAGGTTTGGGGGAAGGAGGAGACAGTGGTGCCGAACGAGGTTGCAAGGGCGATGGCAGTGTCGTCAGGGACTGCAACTGGTAGAAAAGTGGTTTTATGATAGTTGATAGACAGGCCTGTTGCTTCTTCAAACAGGCCTAGGACATGCTTAGCCTGAAGAACGGCTTCAGGGGTGGACTGCAGGAAAATTAAGGTATCGTCGGCATATTGAATAACGGGACATGGCTCAAGGGGGTTAAGGGGGTGGACAAGGGAGGATGACAGGGTAGGATGGTGAAGAAGACGACGTAGGACATCAGCCACGATAATAAAAAGGTAAGGGGACAGCGGGTCGCCCTGACGCAGGCCAGCGCGACAAGTGATCCACCTGCCGGGCTTGCTATTGAGAAGGACGGCCGTTTTACCCGTTTCAAGAAGGCCACGAACCCAGGTGCACCAGAGATCGGGGAAACCCCTGTGCTGTAGGATTGTTATAAGACTGTCCCAGTTGACACTGTCGAACGCTTTGTGGAAATCAAGCTTAAGAATGATGGTAGGGCTCTGTCGGCGGTAGCAGCAATGAAGGAGCTCAGCGGCATAAGCAAAAGTATCAGCGATGCAGCGACCAAGGACAAAGCCGGCTTGGTTATTGCTGACTAGGTGAGGCACAAATGGTTGCAGCCTGGTAGTTAAAACTTTGGATATGCATTTGATAGTTGTGTTCTGGAGGGCGATGGGTCTGAAGTCAGCAGCATTGCGAGCCTCGGTTTTTTTGGGCAGGAGAACAAGGTAAGAACGATTAATACGCTCCAAATCTGCAACACCGGCATGAAATTCCTGGAGGAGATTAAAGATAGAGGTAGAAGTTATGTGCCAAGTCTTCTTGAAAAAGAAAGGGCCAAAGCCGTCAGGTCCAGGACTTGAATTGTTGTGCATATGGCGGATAGCATTGTGGATCTCGGATGCTAGAAAAGGGTCGCAGAGAGAGTCAAGTTCCAAGGCCCCATCAGGGTAGAGGTCGTTGAGACTGAACTGCCAAGACGTGCGTCGAGCAGTGCCAACAAGCTGAGAGTAGAAGGAGTGCAGGATGTGGGCTTTTTGTTCATGGTTGAAAATCTCATGCCCATCATGGTGTGGCAAGTGTAACACTAACATTTTGATGGTTCAAATAATTTTCTCTCCTGTGAATGATACATTGCAAGACACGCCATATATTTGAATTACAGATAACGAGGGGCGGATCTCTGGCCTTGAGGCGTGGTTAAGGCTAGCTGGACCAAAAACCTGTAACTTGCTAGCTCGTTCGACTCGCTCGTTAATGGCTCGGCTTGAACTCGACTCGTTTTATAATGAGCCAACTCCTTTTGCAATGAGCCAGCTCGTTTTATAACGAGCCAGCTGGCTCGCGAGCTGCTCGTGTGCCATAACAAGCCAAGATAAATGATAAATATTGTATGGATCAATGGAATCCATCAATGGAGGATGGTGTATCATTGGTCCTAAATGATAGCATATTTATATTTTCCATTGCAAAATTCAAATGTATTTTGTTTACTTCATTTTATACATGCATGTGACGTGTTTTTTGCTGATTTGCGGTTATAATATTTGTGCTTATGCTTTTTGTGCTTTGGCTTGTGAGCCAAACGAGCTAGCTAACGAGCCAAGCCGAGCCAGCCTTCTGGCTCGTTTGTATAACGAGCTATAACGAGTCGAGCCATAACGAGCCAAGCTATAATGAGCCGAGCCACTAACAAGCCGAGCTGGCTCAATATCCAGCCCTAGACGCGGTGCTTGGTAAACCTGGGAGCCACATTAGTCATCCGGCTGTGTGGCCGGTCCAACATGAACTTCTTGCTCCAATCAGAGGCCATTGGATCGTCTGGTCTCCGGATACCAATCTGTTACAAAACCGTTTCCCGGTCAACGCGAGGGGGAAGACGGGGAGCGTGACGTGGCGTAGAACGGCGACGGCGGTTGATGGCGACGCTAGTGCGCTACAAGCGGGGCAGGCACGGCGACGGCGGCGGCTAGGGGTTGGGGTAGATAGGGTTTAACCCTAAATTATTCTTGATTGATCGTCTCACAATAGTTGCCCACTTATTTATATGAGGAGTTTACAGTTCTAACGGGCCAGACCCATTAGTCTTTTCTAGCTCACTTTAATTTAACGAAATAAATTACTAATAAAAAGCTATATAATAATTAAATATTCAGCCACTCCGCTTATCCCGGCGAATCGTTGACTGAGTGTGACACTCCTTGTCAGAGTCCTCTTTTACAGGATATCCAAGGTCCAGGAATGCCGTTTACCATCACAGTGGATTTGGAGCTGATGAATACAGTAGTAGTGGTATGACTTGGTTCGTTATAAGTTATATAACACCGAGGAACAGGTAAGAAGAAGGAGCTAGAGATTCTATACTGGGACATTATTAGGCCTTGTCGTTTTGGTTGGATATATTGCTGAATGAGTTTTTTTTTTTTTTGAGCAACATATTGCTGAATGAGTTGTGATGGCAGATATGCGCAGCTAGCGTGCGTTGGATTGTTGGTACAATCTATATATGTATCCATGACATAATAGATACGATCGATCTCCGGCTCTTGTGTGCCATGCCTGGGTTTGCCCGTCATAGGTTGGAGACATATGCTTGGGTTTATTTCTTTCTTCAAAATAAACGTACCTGCTCCAGCTGGGATCCCATATTACAAATTGCCGGCACTTGATTGCTATAATTAGCGACCACAAGCATGCAGCACGCACCATCGATAATAATAGTCCACTCAAAGCGAGGCCGCCACACACCGCTGGCGCTGCGAGTGTATGATGAAGCCACGCACGAGTTCAGCTGTGGCACTACTGCTGCTGCTTCTGGCATGGTTGCGCCTCTTGGCGGCCGCAGGTGACGGTGCCAAGATTGGGCTGCCCGGCTGCCCGACCACCTGCGGAAACATGAGTGTGCCGTACCCGTTCGGCTTGGAGCCCCGGTGTGCCCTCAAGGAATTCATCGTCACCTGCAACACAAGCGTCACGCCTCCGAATCTCGTCTTGGGCGTGAATGCGCTCTTCAGCCTGCGGATAACGGATATCTCTGTGGATAACTCCACGTTTAAGCTCGACAGCGTCTCAACACAAGCATCGGCGCCCCCATCCAAGCAGTTCAACGACGACTTCAAGCAGAGCGATAGCGTGCCGCCGGGTATCCAATTCGGCTGGTCCCCTGAGGTACCGATGAGCTGGCTGCTGATATCCAGCACGCTGCACGAGCCAAACGAAACGCGCGCCGGGAACGCGACATGCCCCACGGATCTGGGCGCAACTACGTGCCATAGCACTTACAGCACCTGCAAAGCCTCCATCTTGAATAGCATCACCGGCTACACGTGCAGATGCGACGACGGTTATCAAGGCAACCCTTACCTCAGTGACGGATGCCAAGGTATACACACGTACGTCTTCAGCTAGCTGTGTGTACTGTATATATATTGTTGATTTAACATGCAAGAAATGTGCTTATCAGATATCGACGGGTGCAGTTTCCCCAATAAATGCTTCGGCAATTGTACAAATTTTCCCGGCCCTAACTATTTATGTCAGTGCCCCGAGGGAACAATCGGTGACCCATACACCCTCAATGGCTGTGTCGAATCGCGTGGTCTGAAAACAGGTAACAGCTCCAATTATAATTTACTCCCTCCATTTGAAATTGTAGTTCACTTTGGCTTTTCTAGATCTATTTCTTTTACTTTATATCTATACATAGTGTATAACTAGATGTATAGCAAAATCAATGTATCTACAAAAGCTAAAGTGAACTACAGTTTGGAACGGAGGGAGTATATAATATTTTGGCTTTTGTAGGAACATGGTTTTTACTATGTACATTAGGTCCAAATAAATAGTAAAAGCAATTTGTCGAGAAAAGCCACAATATCTTATAATTTGAAATGGAGAGAGTACTATAATAGACATTCTGTAACACATGATTGTATGTACTCCACAATTATGTTTCTAAACTTCCACAATTATGTTTCTAAACTTGTGATTTTTGTGTATCATTCTTAGGATTAATCATTGGCCTAGGAGTTGGAAGTGGTGTAATTCTTCTCGTTCTAGTGCTAAGCACCACGTTCCTGATCCATAGAATTGTGACACGAAAGAAAAGAATGAGACAAAGATTCTTCAAGCAAAATCATGGTCAATTGCTACAACAATTAGTATGTCAAAGGGCAGACATAGGTGAGAGAATGATCCTTGCTTTGGAAGAACTAGAGAAAGCCACAAACAAATTTGACAAAGCTCGTGAGCTAGGAGGTGGAGCACATGGTACAGTTTATAAGGGAATTTTATCGACACTTCATGTTGTGGCAATTAAGAAGGCAAAGATAGTGATACAGAGAGAAATTGATGACTTCATAAATGAACTTGTTGTCCTTTCTCAGATAAACCATAGAAATATTGTGAAGCTTCACGGGTGTTGCCTTGAGACCGAAGTTCCTCTACTTGTTTATGAGTTTATTTCTAATGGTACCCTTTACAATCATCTTCATGTTGAAGCTTTAGTATCACTATCATGGAAAGATAGAGTGAGGATTGCAGTTGAAATTGCTAGGGCTCTCGCATATCTTCACTCGTTCACTTCGATGCCAATAATCCACCGGGATGTCAAATCTCCTAATATACTTCTTGATGAAAATTTGACTGTGAAATTGTCAGATTTTGGTGCATCAAGATACATTCCGATTGATCAAACTGGGTTGGATACAACTGTGCAAGGAACATTGGGGTATTTGGACCCTACGTACCATAGCACTGGACATCTTACCGAGAAGAGTGATGTCTATAGTTTTGGTGTTATCCTTATTGAGTTGTTAACTAGAAAGAAGCCGGTCTCTTATAGGTCGTCTGAGGGATATGGTCTCGTGAGACATTTTTCTACTTTGCTATCAGAACATAACTTGGTTGAGATATTGGATCCACAAGTTGTACGAGAGGGAGCTGGGGAAATTATCGATATCTCCTTGTTAGCAGCAATGTGTGTGAAGTTTGTAAGCAAGGACAGGCCAACCATGAGACAAGTGGAAATGACTCTTGAAAGGATCCATGAGGTAAAAGAGTATGCTTTGAGTGACATATCAGATGAATCTGAGGAGAATTACAATCATGTGACCAATATGTGTACTGAAGGGATAAACACTGACACTGGAATACATCAAGGGTTACAAGAGCTTGGAGAAATAATTATTGATTAGAGTAATGATGGAACCACACTTAGGTAGCCAATATATCCCTTGAGGCATCTCGAACCAGTTAAGTTGCATTTGTACTTGTATAAGTTGTAAATTATTCGCTCAACCCCTCATAAACATATCTTTTGCTCTATTTCAAATACTTGGTATTTAGTATTTACTTTTATTTCCATTTGTGATGAGGACATTGTCATGCTGGACCTACACACGCCATGGCCTTCCCCAAGTTGCAACTTGTTCCCAACCCCAACTCAGCTGCCACGTTCTCGGTTCGGATTCAACAGACACCCAATCATGGTTTTCGTGATATATATCTTCCCTCACATGACATCGAAATGGGGCTTTTCTTTTATGTGTTAGAAAGGGGGCGACAAAACTATTGTTTTGGTTCTGTTCCTAACTCCAGAAGGATCTTGGATCATGTTGTGTGACCACGAAAATGTGTTGTGTCACCTGTTTTGGTTCAACATGGCCTTGTATCATGTTGGGCCTTAAGCCCATGCTGTGGCTGCCCCCAACCTTAGGACGCCTCCTTTGGTTATAACTCCTTGGTCGTAGCCACATTAGAGTCTGGTTTTGTTTAGTTGTTGATTTCCTCGTAGAAACACACATTGTTGTTGTAACTATAGCGTCAAGGTCTTCTGCATTCCAACCAGGGCCCCGTTCTTGATCTCCTCCACTTTGTGTTGATTAGTCCTTTGGAACTGGTTATTGAACCCCGTATTACTACTATAGCGCAGGGATATAGTATGGGTGGGAAAAAATGTTACTAGCTATGTTTGTAACACATTTTCTTTTGTGTTCCAATTGCCTATGTTACTATAGACTGCTTTGTTGTAACACATATATTTTTGCCTACAGGACCATTTGTCTAGTGTTATAATGATTTTTGTTGTAACACTTTTGTTTCTCTCTAGTAACACTTCACAATATGGTAGAATGCATAGTTTGCAACACATTTATTTATCTATTGGAACATTTGACTTCTGTCCCAAGGATGTGAGTTGTAACATTTTTTTTTAGTTATAGTAACACATCAACATTATGGTAGAGCGTAATATGGTTCGCAACATATTCGGATTGTAACACATTTGTATATCTATTGTAACACTTTTTTATTTCTATTGTAACATATTCAAATTGTGAAACAAATATTTATTTTGCCTACACACGGATTATTATATAATCACACAAATTAGATACATTGCAAAATCACATAAACCACACATTTTCATAATCATACATGATCCATGTATTGTAGAACAGTGGAGTATGCTTCTAGTCCGAGTGACATGACAGATGAATCTGAGTATTACATCCAACATCCAAGTAAATGCATGACACGTTAATTGGAGGTACAAACATGGATGTAACAAATGATGATTCATCAAGTTATAACTGTTCTTGTATTTGTTCTCTTTTTAATGAAGTTTCCTGCAGGGTCTTCGGTCCCTCCAGTTCCCACATCAAAAGAAAAATGAAGATTGATCAACATGATGAATCAACACGATAATTAAGGGGTCTAGTCTGAACTAAAGCATTATTGTATTGTTTATCATCAGACTTGAAATATTGACACAAGCGAGCTGAGGAATGGGGTAGGGCAACTGGTGGACAGAGCAACTATACGTCAATGGATCAGAACCGTCAATGTTCGTACAATGATGCTCTACTAGTGATGATGACACACTTGACCTGTCCCCAGGGTTCGCACGTGCGCCGCACGTGACCGTGCTGGGCCGGCCCATGCCATGGTGGCGTGTCCATGTCGGCAAAACCGGCCTGGAATACCACTTTGGACCTAGATGTAACACCTACAAAAGTTTCCGGGCTCAAATAACCGGTTTTGAAGTTGCTGGACCTATTTGGGATAGGGCTCAAAGTTAACGAACCTATGGTGCATTTTACTCTTTCCACCATCCCAAGCCTCACCACCATCCTCCACCACGCTGCCATACCATCCACGCCCTATTGCCCACGGCACCCCAACGTCGGACCAGCAACGTCAAAATAAGACTACTGCAACATCAGGAAAAAAACATGTAAACAACTACCCACACTAGAACAAGGATACGACAACATGAGAAGAAAGGATACTGCAACATCTGAACAAGGGGCCAAGGCTACTAAAAAAGCGAGATGCAATATCAAGAAAAAAAGACTAATGCAACGAAGAAACATTACTTGTTGCAACATCAGAACAAGGCCATTGCAACATCAAATTCATTCAATTGCAACATTGAAGCATGGTGAGGAAGAAGAATACCCTCGTGGCAACAACAATTCCCACCTTAACATCTTAAATCAAACATTGCAACATGGAAAATTCAAACATTGAAACATCACAAAATCACAAATCCTACAGAGAGAGGGGCGAGCAAAAATTAGAATAGAGATCCTAGAAAAGTGAATATAATCCGCAACTAGAGAAACAAATACATGAAACATATAGAATTTACCGTTGGCACATCCATCTAGAGTAATTGAGTCAGGTCGCCCACGACAGCGGTGGGCTAGGGGCCTGAGCCGCTGCGGCGGCGAAGCAGTAGAGGGGGAGCAGCGGTAGGCGGGTGTGCGACGTGGTGGTGGCAACGCAGGGGCATGGGCGACGCTAAGCAGGGAGGACTGTGTCCTTGACGCTGATGAGCTCACTCGAGGAGGGATGAAGGGAGACAGTTGTGTCTCCCTCTCCACGAGAGTGTCAGTCGGGTAGCAATGCCGATCAGGCAACAAATTTGCTAGCCGCGGCGAGCGGTCACAGCGATTTAGAAGGCAAGTGATGGGAGGGAGGTGCGGTGCAGTGGACGAGCTTGCAGCGGTCGATGTGAGGTGTGGAACGCCGGCGGCTGATGCAGAATGGGAAAGCGGGCGATGCGAGGTGTGGAACGCAAAGACGGCTGTTGCGGAATCTAGAATGGTGTGCTGCTACTTCCTTTTTTTATCGGGAGCACTAGCACCCGGACGTTCGGACACAGCCACCCGTCCAGACGCCCCGCGCCTCCCAGCCCAATGGGTCGCCCGCCTTTGCCCTGCCCATACTACGCTACACGGCAAAGCACCCACGATACGCAGCAGGAGACCGCTCACGTTGCTGCCACCTATGCTTCCTGTGTCCCTCTCCTTTCCACCGCTCCGAGCAGGCTTCCCTCTTGCGCCACTCGAATCCATGGCTTTTGTGCCCTTGCAACTCTCCCTGCTTCCCAGGCACATGCATGGACACATCCGCCCCTTGCTGCCATTTCCATCCACTTTCCCTCGTCAACTGCCAAAAGCACTCCATCCCTCATTGGTATGGGGTGGCCTGTTGGCTCCTGGAGACAAGATGCAACAATAGCTTAGAGGTGGAGAGATGCAACATCTAATCTAATTTTGAAACATTGAAAAACAATGGTTGCAACATACGGACATCTGAAACATGCTTATGAAACACTTAAAAAAACTTGAAACATAATGAAACCCATTGCAACCATATGCAACATCTACTCTAGAAACACTCGAAAATGAGGTGAGGAGAGATGCAACACCCGATCTAATTCTAAAACATAAAAAAAGAAAGGTTGCAACATACGTTTGAGGGCAGTTGAAACAACAAAAAACATGCATATGAAACACTTGAAACATACCTATGAAGCATCTGAAACAACCAAAAAGGTACAACTGCAAGGTGGTGGTTCTTCGCCGGCGGCGACTAATCCGACACACCAAGGGCACCATCAGAACCGCATCGACAAGATCTACCTATTGGTTCCCTAAAACTGAACTTCCGTGAATGCAAGCATGACCGACGATGAGCGGCGGCAACCGGCGGCGCTGCCGTTCCCGGCCATATCGGGCCAAACCGGCGTGAGCATGAGCTCCGCGACGCCGAGGCGATGCGAGAACTCTAAGCTAATCGAAGGAAAACGGCGGTCGGGTGACCTTGACCGCGTGCGCGCATGGCGATCCACCACGGGCGTTGTCGCGACTCGAGAGGAAGAGCAGGGGGGAGAGCGGGGATGTGCAAAAAAAAAAAAAACGAGTGGATGAGAATGAATGGGAAGGAAAGTCACGGGTGAAAGGATAAAACGTGTGGGGCACCTGATGGGCCGGGAGCATTGCATGAGGTCCACCACGCGCGTCTGGAAATTTTACTGCACTACTACAAAAGCCTACAATGGGAACGCCTCCCTTTTTGGTTAGGGGCGGTTTTTGTTTTGAACCGCCCCTACTGTGATATGAACCACCCCTACTATGAACATGTTACGAGTCGCCCCTACAGTGACCATAGTAGGGGCGGTTTTTTGTTTTGAGCCCGCCCTACTAATAGCGGGGCGGTTCAATATCCAGCCGCCTTATTGTGGTCCACACAGTAGGGGCGGCTCTATATTGAGGCGCCCTACGGTGTGGGTTGTCGAATTTAAATACGAGGCACTAAAAATTAAATTTTCATAAATGACCACGGATGGAAAAACTTCCTATATATGAAATGTAGATCTCGAAAAGTTATGAAACTTTTTAGTTGACCACTTTTTAGTTTGAAATCATCTAGTCATGCAAAAGTCGTGTTCAAATGTCTCAAATTTGAAATTCAAAATTTGTAAACGACCTCGGATGAAAAAAACTTCCTATATATGAAACTTAGATCTCGAAAAGTTATGAAACTTTCATGTTGAGCACTTTTATTTTGAAATCATCTAGTCATGTAAAAGCTGTGTTCAAATGTCTCAAATTTGAAATTCAAATTTCATAAATGACCTCGGACGAAAAAACTTCGTACATATGAAATGTAGATCTTTCAAAGTTATGAAACTTTGTAGTTGACCATTTTTAGTTTGAATCCGTTTAGAGCTTCAAATAGTCAATTTACACTCGGATTTGTATAATATGTGGGGATGCGGAATGGGATATGAACACATATAAGTGCGTGAGCGCTTGATGGAAGGGAGGGATCGCGCACGAGCGGGGGCTCGCGGGTTCGAATCCCGGTCGCCGTAACATTTGCAAACACTCTGAGAAAATCACAATGGCAAGGGATGGTCGGTGGTTGGCCGGTGGGGCCCTTCCCTGATAAGGGGCGTTGTCCCGATCTTCACGACGTAGGATCCGATCTTGATAACTAGCCGAAGAACGACAGATAACTTGCTGCAAGCAGCGATAACTAGTGCAACCTGACGACACGCACAAGGAGCCAACCATCGTCTCCTCTACGGCAGCCTGAACCAAGGATTTTCCCAATTACACTCTCAAAGAACCAACCTACGCAACCTGGAAATGAAAGACCAGGAGCACGGATTGGGTGCCGATGACGCGGCCGCTTCTGTAATCTCCGCGAAGGAAAACACAAGAGCAAGGGGGTAGAGATTTCTCTCAAGTTTTGTTAACACTCAGCTGAACAAAGGGTTTTAGTTTTGTATTATCAAAGTCTATCTTTGCTATGAAACAAGGGGGTATTTATACTAGCAACAGCCTTGCTAGATAGGTGTAAACTCGAGATAGAAATGAAGAGTCTAAGTAGATGAAAGGTCCTTCACGAACTGACTTCTGAAGTGGTCTCACGCGGCTGTTGATCTTCTGGAGCAGTCTTTAGTAATTCGGCCATAACTTTTTATTGGGAAGTGGAAAATACGAACGGTTGGATGCGTTGGAAAGCTGACTGTTGAGCTCCTGAGCAGCATGCACTTAAACTGGTCGGGCGCAAAAACCAGGAATGCAAACTGGTCGGGGATAGAGGCAATGGAAACTAGATTAGAAGAGCTTTCCAACAAGTGCTCGTTCACATTCATAGCTTTTGAGATTTAAAAGTTATGAACGTTTCTTGAACTGGTCCGTTTTGACTCTAAACTGGTCCGTTTTTGTTGAGGTAGTCCGTAATTGCTGAAGTTGTTCATTCTTGCTGAAGTGGTCTGTTTCATCTTCTTGTTCACTTGTATACCTAAGTACAACCAAAGTAGAGCACTTAGGTAGTATAACATTCATAGAATTATTGAAGTTAAAATCAGTTAGGAATGAATTCACCTACTCTTGTAATTTCTTAGCACGACTTCTTGTTAATGGTCCACGGTTTGCATCTTCGATGTTGGATGGTGATGGATTGATAGTTGGGATGTCCTCGTCATTCCCCAATTAAAAAAAATCTTTTGCTATTTGTTTTGAATTTTGAAAATGCGATTTCTAAAAACCACAATAGGAGCGGATGATAACACGAGCCGCCCCTTGCAGTGATCATAGTAGGGGCGGCTAGATAACCGCCCCGTGAGCGACCACAGTAGCAACGGAAAGTTAGGAGGAAGGACATGGGTACCCTCGTCCAAACAGTTGAAGGACCAACAGAGCATAATGATCGACGGTATCACTGCCTCACTGGATGCTGGTATATCCAGCACGCTGCAAGAGCCGAATGAAACACGCGCCTATAGATGCGACGTGTGCCTATATCCTTACCCAATTTCCCCTTCCAAAAGCTGCTAGATATATACTATATCTGGCTGCTCGACTTAGTAGAGCATGTAAATTTTAACGTAGGAGAGCGTCGTTCTGATCAAAGTTGAAACTGAATTTTTATGTGTAAATTGCGATGCACGCGCAGCTAGCGTACGTTGGATCGTGGCTACAATCTCTCTATATATATGCATGACATATAATCTATGTGATCGATCTCTGGCTCTTGTGTGCCATGCCTGGGTTTGCCCGTCGTCGTTTGGAAACGTATGCTTGGGTTTATTTCTTTCTTCGAAACTAACGTACCAGCTCCAGCTGGGATCCCTTATTACAAATTGCCGGCACTGGATTGCTATAAATATAGCAGCCACAAGCATGCAGGCATGCAGCACGCACCATCGATAATCATAGTCCACTCAAAACGAGGCCAGCTGTGAGTGTATGATGAAGGCACGCACGAGTTCAGCTGTGGCACTACTGCTGCTGCTGCTGGCATGGTTGCGCCACTTGGTGGCCGCAGCTGACAGTTCCAAGATTGGGCTGCCCGGCTGCTCGACCACCTGCGGAAACATGAGTGTGCCGTACCCGTTCGGCTTGGAGCCCCGGTGCGCCCTCAAGGAATTCATCGTCACCTGCAACACAAGCGTCACGCCTCCGAATCTCGTCTTGGCGTATGATGCGTTCAGCAGCGTGCGGATAACGGATATCTCTGTGGATGACTCCACGTTTATGGTCGACAGCGTCTCACGACGAGAAGCATTGACGCAGTTGAACGACGACGACCAGCAGTCGAACGTGCCGCCGGGTATCCAATTCGGCTGGTCCCCTGAGGTACGGACGAGCTGGCTGCTGATATCTAGCACGCTGCAAGAGCCAAACGAAACGCGCGCCGGGATCGCGACATGCCCCACGGATCTGGGTGCTACTACGTGCCATAGCACTTACAGCACCTGCAAAGCCTCCATCTTGGCTGGCATCACCGGCTACACCTGCAGATGCGACGACGGTTATCAAGGCAATCCTTACCTCAGTGACGGATGCCAAGGTATACACACGTACGTCTTAAGCTAGCTGTGTGTGTACTGTATATATATTGTTGATTTAACATGCTAGAAATGTGCTTACCAGATATCGACGGGTGCAGTTTCCCGAATAAATGCTTCGGCAATTGTACAAATTTTCCCGGCCCCAACTATTTATGTCAATGCCCCGAGGGGACAATCGGTGACCCATACACCCTTAATGGCTGCGTCGAATCACGTGGTCCGAAAACAGGTAACAGCTCCAATTATAATCTATATGATATTTTGGCTTTTGTAGGTACATGGTTTTTACTACGTACATTAGGTCCAAATAAATAGTAAAAGCAATTTGTCGAGAAAATCCACAATATGTTACAATATCTTACTGTGTACATGGTTTCTAAACTTGTGATTTTTGTGTATCATTCTTAGGATTAATCATTGGCCTAGGAGTTGGAAGTGGTGTAATTCTTCTCGTTTTAGTGCTAAGCACCACGTTTCTAATCCATAGAATCGTGACACGAAAGAAAAGAATGAGACAAAGATTCTTCAAGCAAAATCGTGGTCAAGTGCTGCAACAGATAGTATGTCAAAGGGCAGACATAGGTGAGAGAATGATCCTTCCTTTAGAAGAACTAGAGAAAGCCACAAACAAATTTGACAAAGCTCGTGAGCTAGGAGGTGGAGCACATGGTACAGTTTATAAGGGAATTTTATCGACACTTCATGTTGTGGCAATTAAGAAGGCAAAGATAGTGATACAAAGAGAAATTGATGACTTCATAAATGAACTTGTTGTCCTTTCTCAGATAAACCATAGAAATATTGTGAAGCTTCATGGGTGTTGCCTTGAGACCGAAGTTCCTCTACTTGTTTATGAGTTTATTTCTAATGGTACCCTTTACAATCATCTTCATGTTGAAGCTTTAGTATCACTATCATGGAAAGATAGAGTGAGGATTGCAGTTGAAATTGCTAGGGCTCTCGCATATCTTCACTCATTCACTTCGATGCCAATAATCCACCGGGATGTCAAATCTCCTAATATACTTCTTGATGACAATTTGACTGTGAAATTGTCAGATTTTGGTGCTTCAAGGTACATTCCCATTGATCAAACTGGGTTGGATACAACTGTGCAAGGAACATTTGGCTATTTAGACCCTACATACCATAGCACTGGGCATCTTACCGAGAAGAGCGATGTCTATAGTTTTGGTGTTATTCTTATTGAGTTGTTAACTAAAAAGAAGCCGGTCTCTTATAGGTCCTCCGAGGGCTATGGTCTTGTGAGACATTTTTCTACTTTGCTATCAGAACATAACTTGGTTGATATATTGGATCCACAAGTTGTACGAGAGGGAGCTGGAGAAATTATCGATATCTCCTTGTTAGCAGCAATGTGTGTGAAGTTTGTAAGCAAGGACCGGCCAACCATGAGACAAGTGGAAATGACTCTTGAAAGGATCCATGAGGTAAAAGAGTATGATTTGTGTGACATGTCAGATGAATCTGAGGAGAATTACAATCAAGTGAACAATATGTGTATTGAAGGGATAAACAATGACACTGGAATCCATGAAGGGTTACGAGAGCTTGGAGAAATAATTATGGATGAGAGTAGCACCACTTAGGTAGCCAATATATCCCTTGAGGCATCTCCATCCAGTGAAGTTGCATCTGTACTTGTATAAGTTGTAAACTATTTGTTGTACCCCTCAGAAACATGGCAACGTATCCTATGGAAATCAATTTTGTGTGGAAACTGTAGAAAGTCTAATCTACACTACTACAGAATTGTCCATTACTGTCGGGCTCCAACCCCCTTCACTACCAAAAACTGAACCAACGAGAACCATAGCGGTAGTGATGTGTGGTTTGAAACACTACCGGGTCAAAACACCGGCGTGTGATGAGGGAGAGACTGCCGGTTTGATATCGAACGGCAGCGGCGATTGTCACCGATTTCTTGTCGGGTGTTCCACGACCCAAAGCATCATTTTTGATCCAAGCAATGCAGGTTCGAAGTCAGCCGGCAGAGTTGATATTGGGAGCACCGTCGGGCTTTAACGAACCGACGTAGCTGTGGGGATAACACTATCGGGTTAGACCGAGCCGATAGTGTATCGAAGAGCTAACAATGGCGGCTTACTTTGAACCCGTCAGTGAACTTTATGTGAACACTGCCGGCTGATCTCAACCCGACGGCGTTATTAGAGTGGAGACTATCGGTTGGTTAATGCAGGTGACATTGATGTTTTCGCGTGCGTCTATGACGGTTAGTAATTCAAACCGATAGTGTTTGGTATAGTTACACTACCGGTTTGTTGCTTATTCACTGTCGGGCCCATGCCACCCGGCGTTTTTGTTTTTAATTTTTGAATTTATTCATGGAATTCAGCTCTTTTTAAATCCGAAAAATCATCATACATTAATATCGTCAAAACATTGCAGGATTTAATGGTTACATACAACAAAATCCACCTAATGTTCTATAAACTAAGCCTACATGAACTTTTAAAATAAAAAGACCAATGACCATAGAGTCATAGATAGAAATAAAAGCACGACATGTTTCCAAAACCAATTAATTAAGCAGCAATTCTCGCAATCTTCATAAGTATGTCAAATGAATTTTCTTCAATCTCCAGGGCCGGCTAGTTTGCACCATTGTAGGCGACGATAGCTTCACCTTCGGTGTTGTATTTTCTGTAACAATTATTAGCGTAGCCTTGGACTTGAGCATAGCAATCTTCCCAGGTTAGATAGATCCTCGGCACGCGACCAACAAACACTACGTACCACGCCATGCTTGCCTATACATGTCACCAAAATAGGATGATATTGCTATGTTATTCATAAAAGTTGTACAGTAAGCATAGACATATATTTAAAATATCCAAACTGGATTTCGAACAACACTAACTCATGAATTTCAATCACAATTCGAGCACAGGTTGCAGTGACCGAGACGGGCATTTCAACAAACACCTCAAGGGCAGTGACCGATGCACTCACCAAGCTTTCATGCGCCTCATGCGCTCCTATCTTGTCTAGGAGGATTTGAGGAGGACAAGGTCGCGGACGGTGCGGGGTCGGGCGGTGAAGAGGAAGACGGCGTGAGGTCGTGGGGCGAGAGAGGTGTGGCGGCGGTCCTCCGTCGGCGTGGAGGAAGACCAAGCGGGCGACGCGAGGCTAGGACAGCGGCGAATTAATTCTCATTCTCATAGGTAAAAACTCGTACACCTAAAGGGATAATTAGTTCTCACCGTGGAAAGGGCGTATGGGGCGGAGGATGCGGGTGCGGCGTTGGGGACGTCGGAGTGGAGGAGTGCGGCGTGGGAGAACGCCGTCAAGCCTTGATTCTGCTAGAGCGGAACGACCGGGGATGCGCGAACGGACGGCCCGGGCGGTGTAGGGGACGACGAACGGTGACGTTGGAGTTGGTGGTGCGCTCCGTCGGCGAATCTGGTGCTCTTTCGGCGCTGGTGGGGAACAAGAATGCCGCGGTGTTCAAATGGCTTGCCAAAATTTCGCTCCGAGCCACTCACCTATATATATAGGCAAGACTGGTTTGGGCGCGGTGGGGAACGAAATGGCGGGAGGTTCAAATAGATTTGGAAAATTTCACCCCTAATCCTATTATTTGCATGTTATTACACGCGAACCGGCGGTGAAATAGAAATCTTTGCCACTTCTTGGATGATCATGTACCTTTGTGAAGGATGTGTAATCCTCCATGGTGGAAATGGCTTGAATTTTTTTCCCAGCCATGTACACCCAAAATATGACCCCACACATGTTCTTAGGTTTTTCGATAAATATTTTAATTACTATGATTTTCTTCTAGCTAAAGCGGCGACAAGAAGGCTAATTAAACCATGGAAATACAAGAATTTTTCTTGGACCTCCACGGTGATTTGTCTCCTAGGGCACATGAGACCCGTGGAAAAGTCTAGCAGCATTCGGCTCTTTTAGGTGGGTACGCTCGGTTCAAACTATAATTACAAGGTGGCGCCGCGTAGAAATTCAAAAAACTGGGAAAAGTACCAAACCAACTCGAAAAAATCTCAAACTTCGTGGGTGCTTCCCAATTTGCATGTGAAAGGCTCGAGAAAAAGTTTGAGACCACTACAACAGGGAAACATATGAACCACATGGAGCACAAGAACTACACTTTGTGTAGTCCGGGTATGCGATGGTAGGGATCATGTGCCTCTGTGAAGGATGTGTAATCCTCCTTGGTGGAAATGGCTTGAATTTTTTCCCCAGCCATGTACACCCAAAAAATATTACCCCACACAAGTTCTTAGGTTTTTTCGATAAATATTTTAATTACTATGATTTTCTTCTAGCTAAACTGGCGACAAGAAGGCTAATTAAACCATGGAAACACAAGAATTTTTCTTGGACCTCCACGGTGATTTGCCTCCTAGGGCACATGAGACCACGTGGAAAAGTCTAGCAACATTCGGCTCTTTTTCGTGGGTGCGCTTCAGTTCAAACTATAATTACAAGGTGGCGTCGCCGCAGAAATTCAAATAAACTAGGAAAAGTACCAAACCAACTCCGAAAAATCTCAAACTTCGTGGGTGCTTCCCAATTTGCATGTGAAAGGCTCGAGAAAAAGTTTGAGACCACATGGGCCACGAGAACATTACAAATTAATTAGAAAGTAACCATACAACCTTATAAATAATTAACAAAGTAAACACACTAATCATCATCATCGTCGTCGGGATCATTATTTGGTCCAGCTTGTGATCCATGCACACGAATGTAGGATTGGTTTTGTGGGTGCTATAAAATAACCACCACAATTGCCACCAACTAGGATTGGTTGTTATAGGTTGGGCCATTATATTACTACCAAAACCACATGCTTTGAATGGTTGTTACATGTGGCCACCTCTATTGCTTTCGACTTTTATGACATCGAAAAAATGGGTTGCTATAGGATAAAATATCTTTTTCCCCACGAATGTTGTTGTTACCATAATTTTGTAGCTATTGCCACATGTCTATTCTCGCCACGCTCATATATTTCGTGATCAATAATATTTATGCAATAATATATACATATCATACTTATATACACCGATTTAACCATTCAAGATAAAATTTCCATCACACGCACTACATTGTTTGAACAAACCATGTACTACATCAACTTGATAGGTATAGTACTTAAAACTAACAAGTTTCCAACACACCGCATTGCTTGAACGAACCACTACATCGACACACCATACGCAATAAATCATAGTTTGATGAGGAAACGATCAACACTTATCACTTGATCAAGAATCCCATCATGACGATCCATCTTGTTCGCTTCCATTTGAATTGTCAATCTTTCCCGATAGAATGAATGACATTTGTTTTAGCATCGAAAACTAAAATTATCAAAAGGGGGCAAACAAAGAGCTGGCTAACCAAAGTTTCATTGCTCATCATAAAATTATTAGAATGACAAAGATATAATGAACTCAACTATAAACACTTTGACAAACAAACGTAAACATTCACAAAGTGTAGTAAGAATCTATGAAACGATATGCATAGCTAGACACAAGTAACCTCTAAGGACAAAAAAGTCATTGACCAAAATAAGATTAAGATCACCCCTTAAAAGTAATACAATGTATTATGAACAATAAATAAACCGGTTTTTAAAAAAATAAATCGATAGATAATTTCTCCATGTTACTTAATATGTCTAGGAATTGCTACAAATGAACTCTATGTGACCAAAAAATAGTTGAAAAAAAAATGTCAAGCATATCAAAAGCAAAGAGACATTTGTAGTTAGGAGCAAAAAAAAAGGTTCATTGAATAGTACCTCATTGCGGGAGCTATGGTAAATGTGTGGTCTTTTTAAGGGACCGATTTGCAGAGTTCTTTCTCGCCGCTTCCTACGTAATGCATAGATTTGAAGAATAATCTTAAAGACCGAGAAAGAGCCATTTTTTGAAATTGCTATTGTTAAGAATAGTAACAATGTGGAATGCACCTTGAATGTTGCGCCCTAAAATACTTCAAATGATAGTGCCATTTCGACATAATCTAATTCTTTCTCGCTTCTCGTGATCATTCTCTCTCGTGGTAGCCGTTGTATGACTTGGTTGTAGCACTTAAAGTGGAACGCCATCCCGTGTAACGCCTTTTAGCTATGCCCCATATCATTCTCCTTGAATCCAAATTATCTCAAGCTCCCAACTAGCCTATTATATAATTATAAACTAGGTCGCTTGTCATTATAGATTATATATGATGAAAAATTCATACACAAGCAAAGATACTTACCAATATATCACATGCTATTGACTCTTTTTACTGTGATGGATATCTTTCCATGTTCTCACTCCAATGAGTGGCGCCTTTTCATTTGTAGAAAATACTATTTTAGAAGTGAAAATGCGGAGTTCTCACCCACGCTCTTCCAAGTATGGAGAACCGAACGGACCGCTTTTTTGATTGCCCGCCCCCGATTCTCTTGTAGAGACCCTTCAAGCATTTCATGGTACCACATCCTTTTTCTTTCCCATTTTCTCTCGAGCCTATTCATTGAAACAAAATGTTATAATAGTTATTAAACAACTAATGCATATAGGGTCGTATTACAAATAAACACAAAACTAATTCAAAATAAACACAAATTACTATTACTCTGATCTCGCTTCTCTCAACGCTCGAGCATGAGAATGTTAGGTCCGTGGTGTTAGGTTGCTCTCTTGACTAGAATTTATCGGTGGGCTAACATCCTATAATGACCAAGGCATAATTCTTGTCAAATGATGAGCTAGAATAATTTGAAGTCCGCAAAGAATGGTAATTTGTATGACAACTAGGGGGATATTAATGATGTAATCAAGTTTTCCTTCAACCCAACCATTCTCAGGTATGTCTTGATGGTGTCCCTCCCCAGATATCTTGAAACTCGAAAGAACGATTATAAGAGTCATGAGTGCATTGCAAACTCAACTTTATATACATACTAGGGATTTATCATAACTCACCCATGGCTTGCCCCTTGTATGCATAATATCTAGCCAACGCTATATGCATCCACCCAAAATCCGGCATCCCTTCTGCTTTCATCACTATCGAGGAACTCTAGTTTTTTAATGGTAAATACATGCATCTCGCTGATTCTTATACAAAAACTATAGTAATAACCCTCTCATCCCTGTTATTATCTACCATGTCTAATGCATCAACATCGTGATTCGATTTCACATAGTGTTGCTGCCCCAGGATCATCAACACTTCTTCCTCGAAGTACATGTAGTCCCTAGACCCATACCCCAGCTTTTTGATTTCAATATTGTTAACATATCAAGTGTGATTAGACTCTTTTTCTCAACTCTAAATCCCTTTAACTATATCTTGTCCTCCTCACTCCCCAAGCAAACGACATATGTCAGTCCCAAATTTCTCCCGTTTCGCATATACGGCATGACATTTTAATTAAAAAAAGGAAAGTACAAAAAAGCATGTAATATAGGGTATACGTGAGAACTAGCAGATTTCATCAAAAAAAAAAAAACGTAGCACTAGCAGAGAATCATCCGACCCGTAACATAATAGCATGTACCGCGGTCTGCCTCTTCCCCGAGACGTAGGTCAAAAGTTTCTAGTGGATCTTGGCCGCCGCCGCCGCATCTTCGGCGCCCGACCTCTCGTGTGTGTGGATGCTATTATTTGGGGAGGAGACCCAAAGAGCGATGCCGCCGCCTCTAGGCATCGCTCTTATCATGACCGATGATGATGCAGGTGTGTGCGCAATCTATCCCCCCCGATTGTCCTCCTTGTCGCCCGCCGACGAGGGCATCCTATCGACGGAGTGGTGGAAGGAGGATGCCGGTGGTGGGCGACGGCGCTAGAACCCTAGCTAATCAATTCTAGATTGGTTTTGTGAGGGGATTAGGGAGGGAATATGAAGAGTGTCATTATAAGCGAAGCTAAAACGCCGGGCCTCATGGGGGCGCGATAGCTTGGCGCTTGCTAAAAAAAAAAAATTTCGAGGAGGTAAAAATGGCTTACCTCTTCAAATTTGGGAAGTTTTGATTTTTTTATTTGTTTTGGTGCCTAAGTTGGGGAAGGTCGCGCCAATCTCTTTTTTTCCATGAGTTTTCGCGGTGTCCCACACTTAGGGCCACAATTGTTTATTTTGTTTCCAACATGTATATAATTCAAATATTATTGTGATTATCTCGTTGATTTTACTCAAGAAAAATGTTAAAATACCAAAATCAAGGTAAAAACTAAAAAATTTGTATGGACACCCTTTTGGGTGTAGCATGTTGACAAAAAAACTGAGTCAATTCTAAGAAAGTGTTGTTGCACATCCTCACAATGGCCCACATCTCTCTCACATGTTCTACTCTATATGGTGAGAGATGCTCATAGTTTGAGATGTAGTAAGCACTTCTTCAAAATCATCTCAAACTTTTTGTGGTGTCTATGGAGTCAACTCTATGATGTTGTGTGTGCATTTGTGCAATTTTAGACCAAGTGTACTCTTATTATTGTGATTATTTGTTGATTTAGTCAAGAAAAATGCTTAAAATACTCAAAATCAAGGTAAAAATCTGAAATTTTTTATGACACTCCTTTTGGTGTAGCATGTTAACAAAAAAATTATGAGACTTCATTCTCGACAAAGTGTTGCTACACATCCTCATAATGACCTACATCTCACACAAATGTTTGTATCACTTAGTGAAAGATCTTTAAGTAGTTTGAGATGTAGTATCACTTTCTCAAAATCATCTCAAACTTTTTTTAAGTCTATGGAACCAAACTATGGTGTTGTATGAATTTGTTTAATTTTTAGACCAAGTTTTACCAATTATTGTAATTATTTGTTTGTTTACTCAAAAAAATGTTAAAATACCAAAATCAAGGTAAAAATCTAGTGTAATTCTGCATGAACACCTCATTTTGTGTATCATGTTGACAAAAAAATTGAGTTGATTCTAAGAAAGTGTTGTTGCACATCCTCACAATGGCCCACATCTCTCTCACATGTTCTAGTCACTAGGTGATGATGCTCATGCTTAGCTTCTGAGATGTGTGTAGTACCACTTTCTCAAAATTATCTCAAACTTCTTTTGGGGTGTCTGGCGGAACCAAACTGCTGAAAGTAGCCAAAAAGTAAATTTTAGGCCAAGTTTAACTTATTGTGATTATTAGTTGATTTACTCAAGAAAAAAATGTTAAAATACCAAATCAAGACAAAAAAAACCCTAAAAATTTGCATGGTCACCTCCTTTGGTGTAGCATGTTGACAAAAATCTGAGTCAATTTCGTTGTTGCACATCCTCACAATGGCCCACATCTCACACATGTTCTAGTTACTAGGTGAGAGATGCACATGGTAGTGTGAGATGTGTAGTTCACTTTCTAAAAATCATCTCAAACTTTTTTGTTGTGTTTTGGGAGCCAAAAATATGCCATGCTCACACACAAAGTAATCGAGAGCTATGTTAGTTAAACAAAGATATCGTACCAAGCCAAAAAAAGGATAGGTTCAAATCCTTTTGAGCTAATGATATGTATCTTATATAGACAACCATCTAGATGAACATTTCAAATGCCGCCTTAGCCGATTTTGGATTTGTAATAATGTGTTTCGGGATTTGAAAATTCAAACACAAATAGATGAACAACACTAATAATTTAATAAGATAATAAGAATTATTAAAAGGCATCTCCATGACACCGCATGAAACTTAATATCTTGTTCACATTCGTGGCAAACCATGTGCCACCATGAGACGCTTAACGTCTTCTTGCCTCCTAGGGCACCAACAACTATATAAGAGACTAATATATGAATGGTCGATGGTCTCGCTTGCTTCTCCTCCGGGCCATCCTTCTCACTCGAACACAGCCTCCCCGCAAATGCTTCACCTCCTTCCTCAATCCCTCAATGATTTGAATGTTCGCATTCAACATTGCACTCCAAAGAAATAGATTTTTTGTAAATCCCTCCAAGCCTGCTCCTTCGTGGGCTCCACCCATCTCCATAAGCTCTCCCTTGAGCTTTTGACCTCATTGTCTATTATATACTTTGGTAAATGTAGAGAAGCAAGTGCTGCAATATGATCGAGGAACATAAATTATTAATTTGAACGAAAATTTGTTTTAATATAAACTGCCAACATAGAGTTCATCATATCACGTATAGTTCTTTCATACGATCTCAATGTATAGTACGCTTAACATCAATGGGCCAAAACCATCAAAAAAATCCACATCAATGAGTCAATGTCTAATAGTCAAAAAAATGAGCATCCAAGCTTGAGCTCGTATATATCCAAAACTTGGACTCACGGGATTAAATTTCAAAACCTAAAGTGCCAATACTATCCAGATTAAAACATAATGTGTCAATGATAGCGTCAAGCCGAATGGCCAACCGCCAACAAAATGCAAGATAATCCAATGGCCAAATGCATAGCACACAAACTTTTTTATATATGGATGCTAATTTAATCTACATTGCAAAATCTGAAAACAAAAAGATTTCGTGATTTTAAGGACTCAATCATCTCGAGATCAATCATCCGACATTTGGCAAAACAAAAGATTTTCTCGTTAAATCTACCTATGATCTTATGACCGCCAATGACAATGGCACATATCATAAAAGGATATGGAAGAGCAGGATCCCTCCAAAAATCAAAATATTCTTATGGTTGATGATTAATCAGAGAAAAACCCCACAATGCGCCATGAGGGAATCAAAGCCGAAAGATGTGGCACTTCAGGTCGCGGATGCTACATTTTCAATCTAGATTGCATAATCCAAAAAAAGAAAACCCCCTAAATGAACCGAGAAAACCCCACTCTAACTGATATGTATCTAAAGTGAGCTATGAGAGGAATGCGACCGGGCGTAGGGATGAGGAGGCGGCGTGGCCTTCCCGGGGCTTGAACGCAAAGACCTCGAGGTAGAGGCAGGCCGCGGTGAGGGCCGGGGACCGACTCGCCGAAGCCCGGCGGCACGTCAAAGAACGCCGAGTCGCTCAGGTCGCGAGCCCCTGCCGACACGAGGCCCTCTTTCACACGCCGTGAGCTAGAGCCAAGAACGGCTAAGGGGTTGTAGTCCCTGATAACCACCACGCCGTGGTCGCCGTCCACCGCCGGCCCCCTGGCCGCGCTTCGGGCCGGCCTAGCCCCGGGACGGATCGTCGTGGTTCTTGCCTCCGCTTTAGGTATCTTGCCGACGCCACATTGGGCGCGGAAGGGGCCGAGGTGGTGTTGCAAGCGTGGCGGCAAAGGTGGCGAACGGGCGATGAAGTTGGATGGAAATAAAATGCGCGGGTTTGGGGATGGGGTGGGATTAGTGATGACCGTGATTCTATATGTATGGAAGAAGATGGGAGCGCCTTAGAATATGTTTAAAGACACTAGATCTTTAACACATCAAAAACTTCTCACTAGCACAAGGGTACCACTCCCAGTTTTTCCCTTAGCTCTCGTGTTCAAAACCCGTTTTGAGGCAAATTTTTATTTACTATTTTTTTTTCTTTGCTAATTTCTATTTTATTTATCTTTTTTTGACTTTTTTATTGTGATCATGGCAAGGATATTATTCTAATGACTTCATGGTGGAACCACATTCCAAACATTCAACTATATACATGTCTCAATTAACATTGAGAACATGTTAAAAAGATCAAATCAGGTAAAAATCTAAAATATATTACTTAAGCTCCTAGGATCACAACCTGTGGCAGACCAGAGTACCAAAATATCTCGCATGTGGCATCCCTATGTGTCCCTGCATGCAACTGCATTCAAACTTTGCTAATTGTTCTCCATACATTTATAACTCCTATATACATATATCTAGATAGGTTGGGCATCAAGCAAAGGTTGTGGTCCCTAGTTCAGCTTCTTCACTTCCTCCAGCTCCTCCTTCAACTGAGATGAACTTGTCCTTCTTGAAACAAATTTCAGCTAACTTTTCGAGGAATTCCATTTGCCATCTTCGCTTCCTCCCGCAGCCGTAGAGCAAAGCGCCACCCACTGACCTCATGAGATTCCACCATATTCCTAACCATCTCCGCATCCCGATTGGTCAACACCTTCTCGCACAAGTTCAATATCCTTAGCGCATTCGGCATTCGCCGTGCATTCGCCCTCCGTGATGAATGATTCTTTGTTGAGCTTTCAAGTACAAACTCTCCATCATCCCGCTCTCCATTGATAGTTCTTTGCTTGCAAAAGACATACATTCCTCGAAATACATGAAGGCAAATGTAATCATTTGAAAGGTAAAATCGCCTCCTTAAATAGTGAAATGTTCATAAAGTTGAACAATAATTATTTGTAAGCATAATTGTAGGTAAGTGTACAAAAGCATTCTTTCAGTTCTTTCAATACATGTATCCATATCAACATCTTAAAAGAAAATAATATGCCCATGTAAATAACCTTTGTCACGCTATGCTACCATCCGTGACACTTTTGTCCATGCACCAAAAGACTATATATGCTTCTTAGTAAAGAATAAAATAGAAAAATACATGCTCTACGTCATTACTACCTATATCCATGATTCATAACATTTGCATTTGCATCTTCTCAAAAACAATAAACAATCGCATCTGAAACTAAAACATATATGATCGATCAAAGATGAGACATACAAGAGATGTACAATATGTGTCTTGCTAATAAGCATTGAGACTCTGACTCAGAATCAATACTCCACATCTCAAGAATACAACCCTTCATTTCCATTAGCCATATAACCTCTTAAATAGATGTATCACCCTTCTAAAAATAGATCTACCTACCTAATTTTACCACCCTTAAATCCCACAATGAATGTATGAATAGTGGGCTACATATACTATCAAAAAATCTTGCAAAAGTATGGAATGTCATTGTATGAACAAGGTGTGGGGGGCGGTGGATTCTCACCGTGGTCACCGACGAGGTCTTGGGAGCTGCGGATGGGCGGCACGGGGGAGCCTAGGAGAGCTCGGCCTTTTTCCACGACGGCCCGCGCCGCGGGGCTGCCGCCCTTATGCCGGGCTGACTCCGCGAACTCCACGCCGCCAACGAATCGGGCTTGGTCCTTCACCATCGAGTCGGGCGCGAGGTCGGTTATGGGCTGGTTACGTCGTGGCGCGAATGTGTGAAGAGGTGGGATTAGGGTAGGCGGCGGTGGAATGTGAAGAGGGATTTTGAGGGAACTTTTTGCTCGGGCCGGTTTTGTCAAAAATAAAAATAAAAAGCAAGCCAAACTTTACCTATTTTGGTGATTATTATTTATTTGTTAATTTACTCAAAGAAAAATGTTAAAATACAAAAATAAAAGCTAAAAAAAATCTAAAAACTTTACATTGACACCTCCTTTAGTGTGTAGCATGTTGAAAAAAATGAGTCATTCTCGAAAGTGTTGTTGCCTAACCCTCACACGGCCTACATCTCTCTCACACATGTTCTAGTAACTAGGTGAGATGCTCATGATAGTGAGATGTGTAGTACCACTTTCAAAATCATCTCAAACTTTTTGGGTGTCTATATAGAGCCAACCTATGATGTTGTGTGCATTTGTGAAATTTTTAGACCAAGTTTTCCAATTATTGTGATTATTTGTTGATTTAGTCAAGAAAAAATGATAAAATACCAAAATAAAGCTAAAAATTCCAAAACTTTGCATTGACACCTCCCTTTTGGTAGCATGTTGAAAAAAAAAAATTGAGTCCATTCTAAGAAAGCGTTGTTACATATCCAATAATAGCTTACATCTCTCACACATGTTCTAGTCACTAGGTGAGATGCTCATGATAGTGTGAGATGTAGTACCACTTCGAAAATCATCTCAAAACTTTTTTGGGTGTCTATAGAGCCAACCTATGATGTTGTGTGCATTTGTGCAATTTTTAGACCAAGTTTACCTATTATTGTGATTGTTGATTTAGTCAAGAAAAATGATAAAAATACCAAAATAAATTCAAAAAAAAAAAATCTAAAAACTTTGCATTGACACCCTCCTTTTGGTGTAGCATGTTGAAAAAAAAAAATTGAGTCCATTCTAAGAAAGTGTTGTTACATATCCTCATTAATGGTCTACATCTCTCACACACATGTTCTAGTCACTAGGGTGAGAGATGCTCATGATAGTGCGATGTGATGTGTAGTACCACTTTATCGAATAATCTCAAAACCTTTTGTTGTGTTTTGGGAGACAAAAATATGCCATGATCACACACAAAAAGTTAAAAAAAAAAAAAAAAAATAGAGAAAGCAAAAAAGAAAGAAAAGAAATTATAAATGTTGATTATACCAAAACAATAAGATCCTTAGGGGTTTGAACTTGGCACCTACTTTAACTCAACCTTAGAGAGAGTGTTACCATTGTGTTATTTAGATGTTTGCATTAGATTAGTACTTATATTTTGTTTTAGGTGGTAATATGGACACTTTCAAATTTGGGAAGTTTTATTTTTTTATTTTTTTTGCGGCAGACCGGGTCAGTCTCTGAACCGCCAAAGATCGACGCGCGCTTTTGCAAGAATTTCTAATTCAGATACAATACATCACTAGAAACAAACCAAAACATCAAGGCCGCTATGAGACAAGGCGTATTAGATACATTCTAACAAAAGCCATATCCTGAACAAAAGACATAATTCTCATTACATAAGCATTATGGCTCCATTCCCGAATAGAATACTATTTTATTTTTTTACCTTTTTTTTTTGGGACTTTTTTGTTGTGTGATCGCGGGCAAAGGATATTATTCTAATGACTTCATGGTGGAACTACACATTGCAAACATTCGCTAAAAGACCAAAATCAAGGTAAAAATTCTAAAAATATATTGGATTTCAAGCCCCCGATCACAACCCAGTATGCACTGCAGTACGAAAATATCCCCAAGTGCACGTATGCCACCAAACCAAACTTTAGTGCTAATTGTTCTCACTACATTTTATAACTCCTAAATACATATATCTATAGATAGGTTGGGCATCAAGCAAAGCGTTGTTCAGCGCAGAGTGTCCGCCTTCTTTCTTCACTTCCTCCAGCCCCGGCTTCAAACCCGAGATGATCTTGTCCTTCTCCCCGAAAAAAATTTCAGCCGACTTCGCTTTGATGGCATACTTTCGACTTTAATTCATTTTTTATTCTCTTCGGCCTCCTCCCGCACGCCCTTCCTCGATCAAGCTTTGTCGACCCATCCGCACTCGCAGATTCCACCCTCCTAACCATCTTTGCATCCCCCATCGCCCCAATAAAATTCCCCAGAAAATTTAATATCCTTAGCACGTGGCACAGGCGGCCTCCACATGCATGACTCGTGGTTGTGCTTTCAAGTATGCTCCATCATCCTCGTTTCCTCCACATTCGATGGTTCTTCTGTGTGCAGAGACATTCAAATAGTGAAATGTTGAGAAAGTTGAACAAAAATTTTGTAAGCATAACAGAAAAGTGTAAATGGTAAAGCCATTCTTTCAAAACATGCGTGTTTAAGTTCCTGTGTGGATCACACTGGCCCATAAAGACTTTCAAGATCTCTCAAGAACTCAAATTCATGTGCTCACTTAACACTACATAAAAGTAAACATTCTTGGACATTAAGTCCTACTCAAAGACTACTAAACAAACGGATGATACTCCTAGAAATTTTGAGATATGTTTTTTATGCTTTTGATCTCGTGCTATTTAACCTAAAAACAAGAATATCATAGTTTTAGAGGTAAGGAATGGAACCACGTTGACTTTTAGAGAGATGGCTATATGGGAGTTTAAAGGAAAATTGGGATAACATTAAAGTCGACATGCATGTTTTCTCGTTTTTTCAATGATTCTCCGATTTTGTGTTTTGGAATTTGTCTAAGAAATCTAAATTTACAAGCCAAATAAATTTATGAGGCCTTGACCATTTCTAATCAAGGTTTCATATCATAAAAACATCCGACAAGTAAAATTACCTATTAAAATTTTCCTATGGCAAATGACTTATGATGCTATGCTCACTAAGGAGAACTTGATTAAAAAAGAAATTGGTCTGGTGACTAAAAAATCTTCTAATGTTATCCCAACATTTCTATATTTCGCTTTTGCATAAATGGAAATGGAGTAATCATCGTGAAAAAAAAATCAAAGAATGAAAAGCATATCAAATCTAAATAGATGTATTAGCCTCTAAAATAGATCTACCTACCTAATTTTCCTTTGCCACCTCTAAATCCCATGTAAACGGATGTATGAATAGGGCTAAGCATAAACTATAAAAAATCTTACAAAAGTATGAACAAATATTGCATGAACAAGGAGTTGGGGGGGGATTTCACGTGGTCACCGACCAGGTCTTGTACTTCTTCAACGGCGGTCTGGTCGCCGCCGTCTAGCGCCCATGATGCACCGAATCTGAGTTGCCGCCCTCAATGCCGGGAATCGGGCTTCGTCCTTCACCATCTTCTCAAAGCCATGGATGGATTCGCGGGAGGCGGCGGCGGAACGCTGGTGGAGCTGGACCTATCACATCGAGGTGCAGGGTCTGGCTCATCCATTTCTCGGTCTCTCGGGATTCTGTCGACCTTAGGGAGGTAAAAAAAAAAAAATCTGGGTAATTTTGCATGGTCACCTCCTTTGGTGTGTAGAACGTGACAAAAAAAAAAAAAGAGGATTATTCACAGCCGGGAGGCGAGGATGCCAAGCTAGTATGAGATGTGTACCGACACTTTCTCCCTCGAATCATTCAAACGCTTTGGGGTAGAACCAAACTATGGTAAGTTGTGTGCATTTGTGTAATTTTTAGACCAAGTTTACCTATTATTGTGATTATTTGTTGATTTAGTCAAGAAAATGTTAAAATACCAAAATCAAGGCAAAAAAATCTAGAAAATTTTGCATGTGGTCACACATGTTGTAGTCACTAGGTGGTCTAGTGTGAAGATGGCAACACTTTCTCTCGAATTATTCCAAACTTTGGGGTCTCTAGGGAAAAAATTTGAGTCCATTACCTATTATTGTGATTATTTCTTGATTTAGAGAAAAATGTTAAAATACCCAAATGTGTTAAAAATCTAAAATTTTGCACATCCTCATTAATAGCATCCCCATCGGCCCATCTCTCACACATGTTCTAGTCACTAAGTGAGAGATGCTCAAGCTAGTGTGAGATGTGTAGTAACACTTTCTCCGAATCATCTCAAATGTTTCCTTGGGGTCTCTAGGAACCAAACTATGGTGTTGTGTGCATTTGTGCATTTTTAGACCAATAAGTTTACCTATTATTGTGATTATTTGTTGATTTAGTCAAGAAAATGTTAAAATACCAAAATCAAGGTTAAAAAAAATCTAAAATTTGCATGCACACCTCCTTTTGATGTGGAATGGACAAAACAATTTGAGTCCATTCGAGAAAGTGTTGTCGCGACATCCTCACAATGGGCCCACATCTCTCACACCTGTTGTAGTCACTAAGTGAGAGATGCTCAAGCTAGTGTGAGATGTGTAGTAACACTTTCTCCGAATCATCTCAAACTTTTTGGGTGTCTATGTAGCCAACCTATGATGTTGTGTGCATTTGTGAAAATTTTAGACCAAGTTTACCTATTATTGTGATTATTTGTTGATTTTGTTTAAAAAAAAAATGTCAAAATACCCAAAATGTAGTTTAAAATATCTAAAAAAATTGCAAGGACACCCCTTTTGGTGTACCATGTAATTTGATCTAATTCGAGAAAGTGGTGATGGACACATGTTGACAAAAAACAAATATAAATTACAATGCCATGGTCACACACAAAAAGTGCCAAAAAATAGGGAAAGGAAAAAAACATAAATGTTAGAAAACCAAAAACTGACCAAACCGGCCTCATTTCATTTCTCCTTTCCTATGCCCGACCTCCACCACCGCCGCCACAACCGCCGCCACACCTTCCTCCGTCGCAGAGGACCACGCCGCCCTCATGGAGATGAAGAATCCCGCCCGGGCCCGCACGAGCCAACCGTAAGCGACAGAAGACCGGAGGTGGGTCCGGGTGGACAATGAATGACGACGACGAGGTGGCTCCACCGGTTGTCGCCAAGACCGGCGCCCTCCCTGCCATCCTAGGGCCAAGACGTGGCGGAGGCGCCGCCACGGCGGCGCTTTGCGGCGGCGGCGTGATCCACATTCCGATGTCCCAATCGTTTAAGATGGGGGCCGAAGCTCGCATGGTTCTCGCCGCTAGCGCACGCAATGGTGCTTCGCTCGGGAGGGCCATCAACTTCAACCTCATCGCCGACCTCGGCCAAGGCAACCCCCGTGTGAGGCTAGGTTTATTGCGGGTTTTTTGAGTTTATCAGGGTTCTTTGGTGCTAGGCACCTTTGCTTGTGTTTGATCATGCATGAACTCAATAGCACGTAGAACCAATAGCAAGTTCTTAAAGGATCGTGATAGTACAAATTTAATTGAATGAATTTGCCGAATGCAATTTAGTGACTCAAGATAGCAAAGGTATTTTGTTTGCGTCGGCTTGTCAGTCACATTTGTTTGTGGTTGTTCACATTTTAATTAAACAAGCACGCCTAATGTAACAACCAATAGTCCTATTAACCAACCGACCGACTGCAAAGAATTGTTACACATCCCAAATTGTTAAAGATGAAACAGTATACAGATACGATTATTAGATCAAATCTACTCTGACTCCTCAGTCTCCCTTTGACGTACTTCAACCAAACGCGTGAAACAGCACGCTTGATCCTCGCCTGCCCGCTTGAGCGCTTCCACGTGGACGAGTGTTTTCGCTTTCAACGACTGCGCCCGCGGCTTCGCTGAGTCATAGGCTAGACGTCCGTATCATGCGAATACTTTAGCAGATAATCATAAGAAAAACAAATACCGCGGCAAGTATACCATATATCCATGATCTCTCAGCTCATTCCTATGTGTCATTCACATCCTCGAAATTACACTATCCATGTACACAATTTCTCAAAAATCATACAA